>JAOEHQ010046773.1:0-11289 GCA_025447715.1 Asclepias incarnata
TCCAAGCTTAATCAGGCAACGCAATAAAATTTTCAAAAATATATCTCATCATACACATTACAAAGATCTACATGATACGACAACTATATAAAACTATAGGAAAGAAAGTGAAAAACACAATTTTTTCCCCACAGATTAAAAAACAAATATTTCAACTTTTAAAAAAAAGTATACATTTTGGTTTCTATTGGTGGTAACAGGGCATGTCACATGCATGCGTGAAATAAACCTTTACTTTTTGTCTCGCATTACACAACACGACGTATGCTTAATTTCATGTAACGTAACTTTTTATTATCAATGGGGTTTGTTTTTCTTATGACCATTCAATTATTTTTCACGTACTGTTTCCATTTCATGACAATATGTGATACAATATATATCTACTAAAACTATGGTTTATATATGTTGTTAGAGTTTAGTTTTTTGCATACTTAAATGGTTGTCGTTTTTTTTTCTTCTTTTTTACTTCTTTTTTTTGTATTCTGCATAAAGTCTCCGCATATTCTGGGCCAAACACAAGGTAATCAGCTCTTTATTATCTCATTGGAACTTATATAGTAAGTAATAACAATGTCGTCCGGTTTTGGGTCTCAATACCACGACGGTGTATGCGAGAGGTTGAGATATAGACAGCCTTACCACTACCACGACGGTGTAGAGAGGCTGCTTCTAGGTTCTATCTTGGATAGAAACATGGCCGGCTTTACTATATATGTGGATTAGGCGATGGCCTAAGGCCCCCAAATAGTTAGGGCCTCCAAATAGTTAGGGTCATAAATTTTATGTGTATGTAAATATTTTTGGTTTTATATTTATTATTAAAAAGTTAAAGTCTTTTTATGATAAAAGTTTAAAAGAGCATCATATTAATCTTGAAAATGTTTTAAAGTATGGTGATAGTTTAAATATTAACGATCTTGATTTATTTCAAGAACTAAAAATTTTAAGACATATCAACTATTTTGAATTTAATACACCTATTAACATTTTAAATTATATTAAAAAGTTTAATAGATTTTCAAATACATATATTGCTTATATAGATAGCTAACTTTTCCTTTCAGCGTTGTTATCGTTGAAAGAAGTTTTTCTAAACTAAAACTCATAAAAAATTATTTACGGTCTACAATGTCACAAGAAAGATAATTTTTTAAAAAGGTTTTTACAAATAAAAAAAAGCAAAAATTTTCTTTTTAACACCACCATTTATAAGTTTTTTAGTTTATTTTTGCCGGTCCCAAGCTTAAATAAAGAAGGTGAGTTTTTGTTAGACACTTTAGAAAAAGGCCCCCCAAAGTTAAGCCCGGGTAGAGCCACCAAAAAAGTTAAGCCGGCCCTGGATAGAAAAGGACCCCCAGCCTTACAAGACATGATAATAGAACCTTTGACCTCTGTCTCCAGAAGCAAGGGTGTTAACCACTTGATCCAAATCTTGCTGGTTTCATTGGAACTTATATATTAATCTTTTATTCTATTTTTATGTTTTGCTAATTACGTTTTAAAGTATAAACTGAACTAGTTGCTTAAACCCTATATGGTTTTTTACTAAGAGTTCGGAAACATGAGTTCTGATAGATGAAGTGTGCTTACATGTGAGGTTGGTGCGTTTAGTTTCGGAAAATTTAGTTATAAATCTGAAAAGTGGGTTAATATATGTGCTTACTCGTATTTGTTTATCTGATACTCTTGTTATAAGTTGTAGGAATGGTTAGATGTGTGTTATTGAAACGATTATAGCAACTTGAATAAGAATGAAACTCAGATGATCAGTTGCAATAATCACTTCAAACACACATCCGAAGACCGCCTAATTAGAACTTGTTACACTGACATTTCCTTTTTTAACAGAAAGATTTTGTAAACTAATAGACTCATTGAAGACGAAATACATGAGCAACCGATATGTTATCAATTATGTTGAGATTAAGCTATGGCCTCCATGTAAAGATTTGGTAAATATTCGGTCTGCAATTATACAAGGGAAACATGATGACAATAATTCATCAGGTTTCCGTGTTGAAGGAAAGATCCACAAAAGTAATGTTGCGGGTGTTTCAGATGGTAAAATAGTTTTTGAACCTTTTGAGCATCATGTACCAAGGGACACGTCAGTCACGTTTTTACTGTATCAAAATAATATATCCGAAGAAAAGGATGCGTTGGCTAAGGCAGATATAGACTTTGCGAAGTATGGTATTGTTCAAGAGAGTTTGATGATCATGGGCGTGCCTATGAAATGCGAAAGGTTTGAGGTAGATCTTCCACCTATGCTCTTTGTTACAATGCAAGCGGTTGATAGAAGTTTAACTCCCCCAGGAGAGGTAACTTGAACTGCATTGTTATATATCTTTCTAGTTGTGTCTACTGACCGTTTCAAAATAAAAAAATAAAAAAAATCGTAACTGATGATCTGTACTATTTCATTACTTGCAGATGTACAAGAGGTCAATAGATGATCCTGCTGGGTTTCGGTCCGATATTGTTTCAAATTTCTATTCGAAACTGTCCGAAAATCGTGATGTCACAAAGAAAAAGATCGACAATATTATTAAAGTAAGTAGTTTATTTCTGTATTTATGTTTAATCAAATTTGGCTTCTTTAATCTTCTAGCAAACATGTAACCAACAATCCGCCTTCGTATGTATCATCTATTCAGTGGTTCAAAAGTGATGTCTCCTCCGACAATAATATTTGTCATCATTGCTTGGATAAAAACGTAGAGTCTAAAGTTGATAAAGATGCACTTATTTGGGAAGGAAAAGAGCGTAATGTTAATGACAAGTTGACTTACAGAGAACTGCTTGAGAGAGTTTGTCAGGTTTTAAGCATTTACAACTTCTTTTTGATGATCGCATATTTTAATTGTTGTTGTTTGTGATTTCGTTGTTATATTCGTCCATCCTTCTGACAGCTCGCAAATTTCTTGAAAAACAAATTTGAAGTTAAAAAGGGTGATAATGTAATTATTTTCTTACCCATGATCATGGAACTGCCAATCACCATGCTGGCATGCGCTCGCATTGGTGCCGTTCAATTGGTATTGCTCGAAATTCCTATTCAAATTCTATAATTCTTATTATTATTGTAATGTAATGTAATGTAATGTAATGTATACATGATTGGGGGAAAAAAAAAGTTAAGACGGAATTGTGTTCGACTTTCAGGTTGTTGATGTATACTCTCGAGAATCACTTTTCCAAATAATTATGGAGCGGGAACCAAAGATTGTGGTAACTTGTTATGCAGTTGTGAATACGAGAGAGAGAAAAAAAAACAATCTTAAAGAAACTGTTGACACTGCAATTTTTGAAGCATCTCGAGAGGGAATCTCTGAAGGTTGGAACTTCCATCATTTATTTTGCATACACATACTGCTACAAAAATAAGTCATGAGAACCGGGTTTTAGAGGCTTTAAAAAATTTACAATAAAGAGGTTTCTATTTGAAAGTAAAGGAGACCGGTTAATCAATCAGTTTTTATGTAAGGTATAGAGATTTTTTTTTCACAAGCACCGGTCTCTTTAATTAACATCAATATATATATATATATATATATATATATATAGTCTAGTGATCCAGTACCAACCAAAAGATACGTATGAACTGCACCAACCTGTATTTTCTTTCTTCTTCTTCTCATATGCAAATCATAAAAAAGTATCTTCGGTTTCAACCGATCACCACCAAGGGCGGAGCCCGTCAATCCACCATCTAGGGCGGAGCCATGGTGGCTAAGGACGGAACCCATCAGTTAGATCACCCCATCATCGATCACCATCTAGGGCGGAGCCATGGTGGCTAATAAAAGTGTAGTCTTATTCTGTTTTCATATTTTAATGTTTGCAATACATTCCATTTTTCACCATGAGCAATGTGGGATGAATTTAATATTTATTATTTTTGAAAATAAAAAGGGCTTATTGTCTCACATTGGTTCAAGAAGGTTTTTATTTTTTTTGAACGACAGAAAAACTGACAACACCTCTAATTGGTGTGTCCATCCCGAGTTCGAATCTTGGTAACGCTTAAAGGGTTTGTTCTCACATGTTTTGGTTGGGTATAGCCAGTGTTGTAAAACTCAGCCGACTCGGCCGAGAACTCGGACTCGGAATCGACTCCTTTACGGGTCGGATCCGACTGGATCGGACTAAAAATCGGTCAACATTCAGAACACGGGTCAAATTTGGTAAAACTTGGCAGACTCGGTCAAAACTCGGCCGACCCGGTCAAGACTCGGCTGACTCGGGTCAAAACTCGGGTCAACTTTGGTCTAATTTTTTGTTTTTTGTTTTTTTAAAAAAAACTTTTAATAAAATCCTAAATTGGTTTAAGTTTATGTTTCTAATCAATGAAGTTTGAACATTGAAGTATTGATAGAAAGAACAACTTGACATTTCATGGATCGGTATTACATGCATGATCTTGAATCATGTACGGGTTCAAAAACAAACATTGGTTAGGTCGGCATTGACTCGTATGACTATATAAATTGACAGCTAATAAATTGATATTTTAAGTATATGAAATTACTTTAACATAAAATTAATTGAATATGGTAAATATTAACATACTTACATTGCATAAAAAGTTATGATCCCACAATCAAGCCACCCATTTGACAACATAAGCAAAAGATTGTCATGTTGGATACCAAAATTAAAACATTTTTTGGTGAAGAAGACATCAGGTTTGACTTTAAACATCACCGGGTAATCCCATTCCATGAAGCATTTATAAAAGTCTTACATAGAAGGGGGTCTTGTAGCCAATTTCGGTGGAATGGATTGAAGTTCCTTTTTATCTTTTTGTGTTGCCTTACTCGTACCACATTCTATTTAACGAGTTGTTGGTGCAACTCTATTTCTTGTTTGGGGCTATTAAGAGGATCTGAGCAACACAATAACATTTTGAGAATAAGTATAACCAGCAAACAATAACAATTTGATATTAAGTATACCGATCAAATAATAACTCTTTGAGATCAAGTGTACCGAGCAAAACTAATAAAAACACTAATTCAACTTAAGTAGTAAAACTTACTAAAAACTTAGTTGATAGTATGATGACACCTTTTTTAGATGTATACTAAGAAGAGCTACCTTAATAACACCAATTGACGACTTCGGCCGGAGAATATAGTTGCTCCTCACTTGACCAAGCTTGACCACGTCAGGTTTGTGGACCTAATCCCGATTCATTGCTCAGTTTATAATGTGTATTTAGTACGTTATGTAATAAACGTAAAGCCTAAGGGCCCAATACGTTAGATTTAAAGTTAATAACCGAATAGCGGTTATTGTTGGTTATAGGAAGTTATAAACCATTACTCCTATTAGGGAAAAGTGTGACTCTTGGTGAAGACACACAATGGTTACTTTATGTATCTATAAATAAGAACGGTCATGTAACAGATTTCCTATCTATCTATCAATCAATCTATCATATACGATTATTATTCAATAAAGTTCTTATATCTTTGGAAATCAAACGATCAAGGACAACACTGTGATTCCAAACACTGTGATCGGAAAATCATCACGTCGACCGGAAATATTACGGGGGTGGAATATGGTAACAGGAAGAAGAACTTACTTGAATTAATAACGGAAGTTGCAGATCACAACACGCACAAAGCTTTGTGCCCCGACTTCAATCCCACTCTTAAAGAATACTGTGATAGTATTAGTGGATTTAAACATTTGCTAGCAAGATAACCTTGCCATGCAGTGTATATTAACTTTAGGGAAGTGATATGTACATAACACAACTTTGTCATACGCAACAAGCTCAAACTCTACCCAATTGATAGGAAGCAAGAATATAAAGGTATGAGACTATATAAAATGGACAATTAATTATACGCTCACATTCCCTACAATAATTTGCTTAAATTGACAATTACCCCATTCGATCAGTCATTGATTTTTCATATCATGATCAAAATACCATTGGACGGACTATATTAAATGTTCATGATCAAAGTTGTATCATGATATTTTAAAATATGATATATTTATAAATATTTTAAATTTTGATATGATAAGATATTTTGAAAGTTGATATTCTGATACCAGTCTTTTGACCATTATTGTTTTCGATATAGTTGAGAAAGTAACATACCTCTATATTGAATTGTAATGTACTAAATTTCAGCTTTATGGACCACTTAGCTTTGAATGTATACGATACTTAAATTCAGATATTTATAAATTACATCTCATCGATCTCTTTTATAGTGTTGTACTATTAGTTGATATATTTAGAATACATATACATATATTTATCTCAGCATAATTGCTTTTTCTGTGACAAACAGTTAAATGCTTGGATGTAAAGGACAAAATATGGCAGGTAATAATACAATGTGGTTTATTTTCTACTTCTATTAACTTCTTTCTGCACGATGTAAAGAACAAAATATGCCTTGTTCCACGCATATCCTAAAATTTATAAGTTATTATATTATCATGTGCATTAATCTTTTAGGCAATTCAGTAAATGTCTTGAGGCTTATTTTAGTTGTTCGTATGTTCTAAACGTAATTGCAGGATGCTGGCTCTAAACACTCTACCTGTAACGTGGAGCTGGTTAAGGCAGAGGATCCACTTTTTATTCTTTATACTAGTGAAAGCACCGGAAAGCCTAAGGCATAAAATCTCATAAAACCTGCAAGTAGTTTTTGTTTTTTATTTGTGGTTGAGTTTTATAATGAATTATGCTGGTGCATTTGATAGGAGGCTACAGAGGAATACATGATATACACTGCAACAACATTCAAATGTGCATTCGACTGCAAAGAATCTGATGTATACTGGTAATGTTGGTTCAGGCCCCTTAACACACTCTTTATACTCACTCGCTGTAAGTATGAAATATAACTTGCAAAAAGGAAAAAGAAATGATGAAAACTTACTCCTGTCACACCCCACCTATGGCGGAAACATGGGATGTAACAGAAGTACGTTTGCACATAGATATTATATAGAGATTGCTATATGAACGAACACAAACGCATAAAATTAAATAAATAAGTACTTTAGCATTATTACAAAAGTCATCCCAACACTGGGATAATATAGAACTTTGAGTGCGTATAATTGTCTATCAAAGGAATCTAACAAAAATCGCATATATCCCTGGTTCTAATCTAACAAAAGATGTGCATTATTCCCTCGATCCTGCTCAGCTCTAGCAGCCTTCATCCTTGATTCGCCTGATTACCTGAAAAAATGTACTAAAACGTGTCAACACAAGGTTAGTGAGTTCGTAGGTTTGAACAATAAAAGAATAGTTTGTGTCAATTTTGAAGAACATTAGTTGTACAATATAACAAGGACCTATAGAAATACTTACAGATGTGCCGCACACAACACATAAGCACATACCGCACATAATCATAGATGAACTGATGCACTAAATGAACATTGGTACTGGGCGTACTAGTCCCGAAGGGGTACCTGGTGAAGAGATCCCAAACGATGTTGGGCGTACTAGTCCTAGAGGCACCGATGTACAAAAAACGATGAACAAGTAATTCTATTACATACGACTCACAATATTACACTGTACAGTCATAAAAGGGTTAGCGACACGGTATTTGAAAATAAGTACAGCAAAAGATGGGCTATGAAACCCACCTAAAGTCCAGCAAATAAATAAGTCACACAAATAGTCTGATGTACACGTGAAACCTGTACGTCTTATTATGTCCATAAATCGAATGATAAGTACCTCTATATTGCACTACATTAATCTATGCCAATCACTAGTGCATTTAGAAGTGCCGTTAAGTTTTAATTAGTTGAAGTGTTGCGTAATTACTTTGTTGTTTTGGACTTTCCAGAATTAATTTAAAACGTGCGGAATTAATATACTTATTGCGGAATTGAAAGTCCTTGTTGAATTAACCAACTGCGAATTTAAAAGCACATTGTGGATTTATGACGGACTACGGAATTAAAAATGATTACGGATTTAATCAATCAATGCAGATTTAAACCGACGACGGATTTAAGGCTGACTTCGAATTTAATGAGGACTGCGGATTTAGCGGATAAATCCCCATTTATCTCGGTATAAATCCGCATTCAAGAACTCTATATCTGCATTCAAACGTACAAAGAATTTTCCAGATTTTAGATCGACTTATGACTCGATTTAAAGACTTAAAATACTTGTATCGTCTTTCTATACCATAAAAACGAATGTTGGGGTAATTTATTTGCTTAAAACCGAATATTTTCTAGTTTTCTAGGTAAAAAATCTTGTGATAATAATATGCCCTTTTGGCTTTGAAGAAAGCGAGTTTAAGTGTGAAATTCCTTTGATTTAGCTGCAAAAATGAACACAAACAACAAATCGAGCTGCAGATTTAAGGAAGACAAGTTTAAAAGTTGTAGATATAGCTTGGTGTGATGTGAAATTGATGGTGTTTGGGCTGCGGAGTTAGCGAGAGAGAATAGAGAGTGTAGATTTGTGAGGAGAGAATGAAGATAAGGAGTGAGGATTTAGTCCTCACCCATACCTATATATATATATATAAAGTTAGTTGACCTTACCTTTTTATCCATAAAATTTTAGACTAAAACAAAATTTACAAATCCTTATGAAAACCCGTTAGCACAACTTAATTTAGTTTTATCGAAGGAAAACATTTTAACATATCATTTAAGAATTTTTGTACATTATTGGCATTTCTAACAGACAACTAGTATTCTTAGCGTAATTACATTCTTCGTACTCGCTCTGACCGGTCTATGATCATTTATGAACTCGGAAATACAGAAATAACAGTGAGCTAAGGTGGCGGTTATTACATCTCTCCCCGTTAAGGGAATTTTGTCTCCAAAATTCAACTAGTATTTCAATTCTCGAGCAATTGGGGATACTTAGACTTCATCTGATCTTCCTACTCCCATGTCAATCCAACAAATCCAGTTGACCACAAATGTTTTAAATGGTGTTACTAGTCAATCTCACAACATTAATACATGAAACCCGAAATAAATACAATCCATGGGCGAACACAAACCCGAATGAAAGACAACATTAAATGTCTAAAATCTAGAAACTAAGACTCTAGACTACACAAGCTAGTCTACTCGCTGCTCACACGCTTCCTATATCCAACTACTCTGTGAGACACAATCGACAAAGTAGAAACAAGTGTCAGCTTTTAAGGCTGAGTAAGATAAATGTTTTATATGCGTATATCAAACAATTATAGAAAACGGTTACATATGTATTACATCACCTTAGGTTACCTCAACACATATAACTTGCAACAAATCAACATACGTATACCATATATAGGATTAGCATGCAAATCCTATGTATGTGCTTATCTCATCATTCCTACGGGTTCCAAGCCTACAAAGGAATCCTATCTCAAGGTCCGAAGACCACCATGCTTACGCATGAATTAGGCATGAGCCTTCGACTTAATGGTTATGATAACAATGTAATCACGGTGTGTGAAGGCCACCATGCTCACGCATGGCTTTGATACAAATCTTCAACAAACAAATATGCAGGCTGGTCAATGGACCATTTGGGCGCCTACTACCGACTTGATGTGTAAGCATTAAAGCGGTCGGTGTCATTCAAGAAAGGCATCACCAATTCCCGGAATAAGTTTTATACAATATAGATAGCTAGCCTACCACTTATTCAATCACTCATTTCCACTTTCGGTTATGTGTATAGTACCCGTGGACACGTAGTAGTACAGTATCTTAGAAACGCAAAGCACTCTCAATTTATACTCGAGTTTTCTCAATATCTATAGGATAGCAACTACACTAGCTACCTACACTATTCATAATCAGGGCACCTATCACGTGAACAAAGTGATCATGGAAATCCTATGCTTACTAGTGTCACTACATTCACATACATTTTAACATAAGTTGTAAGTGCATCTCAAGTAAGAAATAACAACAACATATCATCATAATAAACCAAGATATGGGACAACAAGTCAAATCCCAAGCATCCAATCCAATTTCCAAGTTTTTCAATATCACATTATCCGTTGAATGCCCTCCCATCAAAGCCCAATCAACACAAGGACCCGAGAATTCATTTAAGCACGTTCACTTATTTAAAAAAATACATTTTGATCATGTCTCACATGGAAATCCGATATCTTACCTCAAAACAAGCTTATAATCACCAAAAAGGGGTTTACCAAGCTTGCTAGATGTTTCCACGACCTACAAATACAATGCATAGCCGAAAAGTGAGTCAAACGAAGCCAAAACCCTCTGGTGCGCCGCACCAGGAAAGGTATGTGCCGCACTACCTGGTCAAGGGCCACTTTTGAGCTACTGACCCTCTTTGTGCGCCGCACGGGGCTTTAGATGGGCCATGCCTGGAGCCTGATGCCCGAAAACCTAGTTTTTCACCCTACGACCATACCAAACTACCATGAATCAATCACTACCGTAGACCTTCTCTTGATGAAAGGAACAATTCCTTAAAACAACAACGAATCACAACTGGAAAGGCTCTAATCGCGAAGGAGGGTTATAGAGGGTTAGTGGTTGCTTAATTTCATGATTAGGTAGAGAAATGAGGTTAATAGTAAACTTTCAAAAAAAAAAAAAGAAAAAAAAGGTAGAGAAATGAGGTGGTTAGGGCTGAATCTAACCTATTTCTCCAGCCTCAAGTTACCCCATTATGACACCTAAGTCCCTCAAGTTCTCGATTTTACCAAGGTCCTAACTAAGGCATTAATCAATATTATGTTACTTAATTAGCACATATCACACACAATGCACATTAATACACATATAGCATTTAATGAAATATACACGAAGTGATCACGAAGCATGTTGACCGACTCACAGGTCAAAAAAGACGAAAAAAATTTAGGATGTTGCAAATAGTCCAATGTACCTTAGTCATAACTTGCCTTTCTTGATGAACTTGACCACGCCCTTCGACGACGAAACTCTAAGTAGTACATGTAATGCCCAACTTATAAAAATGTGAATTTCTAAAAAAAATTAATTCATACAATAAACATCGTTAAATAATTGTGTAACGTCTTTTAAAATCACAACGGATTCCTAACGGAATCATGAAACAACTTTAAATGTTGTTAATAAAGGCATTGCAATGACAATAAAAGGAAATCCACAAAACACAATGGTCAATGACAATAATGTCAATATAATAAAAGCAAAAGCAAATGGGTAACTAAGGTGTAACACCCCGCCGGTGGCAGAAACGCGAGATGCAACATTAAGAACATTGCAATGGAATTATACAGAGGAACTATA
>JAOEHQ010046774.1:0-11288 GCA_025447715.1 Asclepias incarnata
CATTGTAATCTTTATTTGTACTTATTTGCGACTAGCACCTAGTTGCCTTTTTTAATATAATCCTGTCGTTCAAAAAAAAAAAAAAATTTATGAATTGTAAATATGTATGAATGTTCGTCTTTAAAAACATAACAAGCTATTTTTATAAAAAAAAAACAATTTTAAAACATAAATATTTTATGTTTTAAAGTCAGTTTTATATGAATTTGTTTCAAGAAGAGAGCTTATGAAAACTTATGAGTTTATACTTATGATTTCTATAACCTAGCTTTGGTTGACAAACAAAACTTTTAAAAGCTTTACAAACCATAATCTCTCATACCATAACCTAATTCAAATTGTCTAAAAAAAATAAAAAAAAATTTCAACTAATATATAATAAATTACTTAAAAATCTCTAAACTAAATTTAACTAGTATTTTTTTTATACCACTCTAAATTATATATATCTTTTTTAACTTCAATTATCTTACCAAGTATATGGTTTCAGTTCAAATAAAACAATTATTAAAGTAAAATAAATAAAACAATCATTATCTTTTAATTGAAAATCATTTTGCATCATGAGTACCAAGGAATAAACATGATCATCATGATTAATTGGTTTATCGCTGGTGCATCAGTTTTATACACGTATGTTATGTGAATCTTCGTGCATCAGTTTATATACTTGTGTGCTCTGTGAATATTCATGCATCAGGTTTTTATTATCTCGATCAGATTTTTTTTTTAATAAAAAATTCAGACATCGGCTGCATGTGGTTTAAATAATACCATGAAAAAGAAAAAACCAATTGTCTAGGGATGTGGCTTAACAAAAACAATAAAAATCCAAGGGGGTTAGATGCAAATATATACATATATGCATTTTCCGCTCTTTTTTTTATATGTATATCTCAAAAAACATTTTAACGAATCTATATAAATCTTCAACCACATACACACACACACACAGAGGAACAGAGTCGGCTGATTTTCACCAATCCTCAGGTTTCCTTAATCGCTATTCCTTTTCAATTTTATCATCATTCTGTATGACTGTATTTATATTTAAAGTTATTTATTATAGAGATCTATTTATTTATATGTATGTATATGTATGTGTATGTGTATGTGTATATAGTAAGATCTGTTGAATAGTTTCTGAGATCTCTTTGTTACATATAGTTATGATGATATACGTTGTTATATGCATATAAGCTTTGTTAGTTACTGCAAGCTTCGTAATCGATATCGAGTTTTTGTGTTTATATTAGGAGAGTGATCATTTATTTTTGTTATTGTGCTGTTGATTGAATTTAGTAGTTTTGTTTGTTGATTAGTGATTTGATGTTTTAGCTTCATATGCCTTGTCATGCTTTTTGTCTTATTTATATCGTATTCTGTGAGACCAACGACCGATTTGTTCTGCAATGACTAGTTATGCTTATTTTCTTCGGTCATAGATGAATCCTAAGAAAACATCACAAAATTTGGTTGGTGCATTGCTAGCATGGTTAACACAATCTACTATCAACAGTATCTGTTATTCTTACGAATAGGCCTCTTTGTTTGTGGATAGGCTTTTTGTATGCTCCTGGTTTCTATAAAGATCCAGCCATTATTAGTGCAGCACATATAGCTGACATGCGCCTGTTATATTTACAGATTTCTAACTTGCCTTAAGCCAGAGGCCTGGTGGAATCACTAGTTATTTATTAGATTGAGAATGAACTTCAGATTATGCTCAAATGCTTCAGAGATCATATCACCTTGTTTAGAAAGATCACAAAGCATAAACATAAATAGATCAGTGTCCACATCTTCAACCAGGGGTAGTGACTTTGTCAACAAAGATAGTATCCATGCGTCTAATCGTGATACTAGAAAGGTGGTGCTTTCAAGTCAATATGTACCAGGTCAGTTGGAAGGAACACGTTTAACGGGAAAGCCATTGTCAAAGCCAAGACAGAAGTTGGAATTTATCAGGACATTGTTGATTGACAATTACGACAGCTACACCTACAATATATACCAAGAATTGTCTGTTGTGAATGGATGTAAGATCTTGCTATGTCTCTCAGCTTGTGTGTTTTTTAAGATATGTATGCTTCTGTGTATACCTACATACCTGCTATAACTTCAGGATTCAGGAAACTTTAGTCTGTCTTATTTATATAAGCAGAGATAAATCCACAAAAGGCTGGAAGTGATATCTCATAACTTTATCGTGCTGTGTAGTACCTCCTGTTGTAATTCGCAATGATGAATGGACGTGGGAGGAAGCATGCTATTACATTTATGAAGAGAGAGCATTTGATAACATTGTTATATCACCAGGTCCAGGATCACCAGCATGCCCATCTGATGTAGGTAAGACATTGTTTTTGGCATATCCACTAGTTAAGTTATAATGCGCTGGCATGAAGTTTCCTTGAGATACCAAAAATATATTTACTATTCTGTGGATATGCATGTAAGAAGCTTAGTGTATGGACTAATCTCGCAATTTATTTGCTCAAGGTTTATGGTTGGTACATAATAGTCTAAATGGTGTACTGGCATAATGCCTACGAACAAAGAAATGTTGGACGTATATTTTTCCGAGTCCTTCCATAATCTAACATGACATGATGTGATATGTCTAGTAATAGTGTAGAGTAATCTAACCATTATTGAGACACAATTTGTTTAAATCCTAAAGTTTTTTTTTACCAACTATAAGTTATAGGTTTCTTGGATGACAATAAAGTCTTGTAGCATATCTATTCATTGTCTGTTCACTTTCTAAATGATGTTGTTTCGTTGGTAATACAATTGATTCCTCTAAGTTCAGTTATATGTCATTGGAGAAAGTGGCTGACCGTTTTCTTGGGACTTGATAGGGATTTGTCTCAAGTTGCTGCTAGAGTGCGGTGACATTCCAATCTTGGGGGTATGTCTTGGACACCAGGTATTGTTTTAATCTTGTTGTAATTCTCTTCATGTCAGTATCTTTTGTGTTATTTGTAAGTTACCTTGCTTGTGCCAAATGTTGAATTTGATTACAATAGACGCATCCACCAAAAACTTGTTTTTACAAAGATTTAGATCAACAATGCAATAACATTGTTTTTGTTATCATAATGAAAACATTAGAATGGACAAATAGTTTTTGTGGGTCAATCCAGTCTATGCAGGCTGGTACTAAAAAAATGGCCTGATTCTATCTGAGCCCATTTTGTCCCCTATTACCTAACCCGCACAGCATGCTTCCTCTACTCGGATGCTTTGAAGAACTCCCAGAGATTATTTTTAGGTCACACAACCTTCTAATTGTTTAATTTAAAGATTTAGATTAAAAGTGCAATAATGTTGTTTTTGTAATCATAATGAAAACATTAGAATGGTCAAATTGTATTAGTGGGTCAATCCAGTCCAGTCCAACTGGTACTAAAAATGGCCTCATTCAGTCTGAATCTGAATTGTTCCCTATAATACCTAACCAGCCCATCAGCCTATCATGCCACTTTTACTCAACTGCTATTGTTTTACCTTATTTATTATAGTAACTGTAATGTAATGTTCTATTTAAAACTCTTCATCCTGATATTGAAGAGTACATTACTTGTATGACTTCATAGGTTGCATGTGTTCTGATTCACATCAATGCTTTGACAGGCCTTAGGATATGTGCATGGTGCAGATGTCATCCATGCCTTTGAACCTGTCCATGGACGCTTGAGGTACATAAACTGTTATATCTCCATCATGGATACTAAACTGCAATGTGTTATGCCAACAAGAACTAGATTTTGGTTCAGCCATCATTTTGACACATGTGAATGAACCTTAGCATTGTATTGGCCTTTACCTAAGGTTTCTTCAGAACATTTATTCGAGTCAAAGCATACATATATGGCCAACTATAAAAAAAACCTTTTTGGGGGATCTTTTATGTATCGAACTATATACAACTCAATTATATAAAAAATAAGAAAAAAAAATCAAATGATCATTTCGAAATAAGGAAATTACCCCTTTTTACTTGTTAAAGTTGAAACTTTAGATTTAAATAGATCAAATTTATAGAGGTGGGAATTTATTCTTTACCTGAACATGGGTCGATTTAGATTACATTTTAACTCCATTGTGCCCAGCGGGTTTTGATTTAGCTCATACTAACTCCACGTTATTCTTTAGTGAAATTCAGCATAATGGAAGCAGATTGTTCAATGATATTCCTTCTGGCAGAAATTCTGGTTTTAAGGTCAGTTTTAAGTACTAGAGTGATTCAACATGCATAATCTCTTTTGCTAGGAGTTTCATGACACAAAATTCTTATGCATAGAAATGGCATATGAAAGAGGAACACGCGAGACAGATGAAATAGTTGATAACAATTAACATGTAGAAAAGGACACAGGAGATAGCCTGCTTTATTTGCTTGGAGCATTTTGATCACCCTGGTTTTTGATTGACGCAGGTGGTTCGATATCACTCCCTTGTCATAGATCCAAAATCACTTCCAAAGGAACTCATACCTTTAGCATGGACATGTTCCGCTGATAAAGTTTCTTCTGTGGGTAACCGACAGTCTGATCTTGAATCTTCTAAAAGTCAACATGACCGAAAAAATCCTCCTAGGTCCAACTCTAGAGAGTTCATTGAAGGTATGTCAGACAGGAGAGTTCTCATGGGCATCATGCACTCCACTAGACCTCATTATGGTTTGCAGGTGAGCCTTGATCTATGTTTACATTACCATTCCTCTTATTTGTGAGCTAAATCAGTTTTACCCCCCTTGAACTACAGTTTCACCCTGAGAGCGTTGCCACCTGTCATGGGAGTCGGATATTCAAAAACTTTAGAGATATTACTGAAGATTTTTGGGGATGGAAAGACTCTTCCTCTGTTAGTGAGAGGACACTACAGTATAATGGTAAACTACTAATAGGCCATGTACTCGGTGTCTTTATCTATACTATTATCTATACTATCTATATCTATATCTATATCTATATCTATATATCTATATATCTATATATCTATATACTATTATAAAGCAAATGCCCCCCTCCCTTTTTCAACTTTCAGCCTTTAAAATACCCAATATGCCCTTACTAAATTAACTTACACTAACCATGAGCCTATTGAATACCCAAATTACCCTTAATAAATTATCTAACCCTTAACTCCTAAAATAACTACAATGCCCCTTATACATCAATAACCTACATTAATCGCTGCCGTCAACGCCACCACCACCAGTCGCCGCCACCACCACCCATCACCGCCACCACCACCACACCGCCGCTACCACCATTGCCGCCTCATCGTGCGGGCATCCGTCTAGTTTGTACTCAAGCTGCTTCTAGGGCATGCTCAAGAACTGCAAGCTTGATTACTTAAAAGTACATGTATAATCTTAACGGTGGCAATTTTGAGCCATTTACTTATAAATAGGTCAATTTGGATTATGTTTTATCCCTAATGGGTCAACTGGTAAAATTCTAATTCTAAATAAGTTTAAAAAGAAACTGGTTAAATGTTGAACAGGCCAACCTCTTTACCTCTCTTTAAGCATATTGAACACGTTAGTTATTTTAGAAATCTTTTAAAAAGTGGATGAAAAGTGTTTCTGGTCACTCCAACGTGCAGTGTATTACTTTTTTTTTTTTTTGAATAGCACTTCGGGAATGTTTAGATAGGGCTTTTTAGGGGCTGGGGCTTGGGGCTTTTTAAAACGAATCTTTCCTTATAAATAAAAGTCCTCTTTGGATAGAGGAACTTAGGGATTTTTTTTTATAAAAAAAGAAGCTCCTTCAAAGTGCGTTAGAAAAAAGGCCCATACCCTAATTAATAAAATTACCCATATGCCCCACAAATCACATTCACTCATCTCCAACAAAATTACCTTGTCTGCCAACACAAATCAATGATTGAAAAACAAGATATTTGATTGCACAAGCTTGATATATTTAATTGCACAATCCAATGTTCTTTTTACCATGTAAATCAAATGTTGTAATCACAATCACAATTAGGAATAAAATAACTACAGAGGTTATAACATTGGTGCACTGCAAGGTAATACACATTTACTCCATATTTTTTCTGTTTCTTTTGCTTGTATATATCACTTTATTATAGGTTCCACCGATATATTATCTACTCCCTATCATAAGTTGTTTGTAAACGTTTTATTAAAAAACACTTTAATATTTCATCTAGAGTTAACCAACTCACTTAGGTGGGTTGGCCATCATGACGCCATTTGGGGGCCTGTGTCTTGAGGGACGCATGTTCAATTCTTGC
Organism: Asclepias incarnata; assembly: GCA_025447715.1. Lineage (NCBI taxonomy): Eukaryota > Viridiplantae > Streptophyta > Magnoliopsida > Gentianales > Apocynaceae > Asclepias > Asclepias incarnata. The sequence goes on from JAOEHQ010046774.1 coordinate 6,277, forward strand.
CAAAGGTAAGTCTGAGAATGGTAGCTAACCATCGATGCAAAACTCAGCATGGGGGTTCGCAGGTACCAATACCATACATGGGATCAAGGGGTTCCCATCGATCTACCCTTTTTTTTTTCTTTTTTTTAATTTCATCTAGAGTTGATCATCAAGTTACTTGAGTCGGAATCAGTATGAAACTTATACTTTATGCTTAATATTTGATAGGTACTCATTTTACTAGAGTTAAGAGGTAATATGAAGCTTTTATTGTTATCATCATAGAACCGGTCTATTGTTACAATTTCTATAAAAATAATTCAATGCCTATTAATGTAATTATACAGTTTTTAGCTACATACTACCGCTTGTTTACCAAACAGTTTTATATAACTGGAAGCTTAAGTTTTACATCCCCGGCCTCCAGCATTAGCCTCTAACTCTAGCTCCAGCCCCAGCCTCTAGCTCCAGCTACTTTTGCCAAACATACCCTTCAACTTGGAACTCCAACTTGTATTACTAATTTACTAGTTACATCTTTTGACTTATTACCCAATCCGCCTGACCCACCATTTTTGCTATGCTACAAATGGGTGGATTCCATGTCTGTTGTGTGTCTGGATTAATGGATTATTTTAATTTCCTCATAAGATCATCTGAATACTAGGAAACTGACTTTCCTTGTTTAATAATTGGTTCTGTAATTAGTTTTCTGATTGCTGATCTAGTGGCTTGGATACATAGCTCTTGCAGTTAAATTTTGTCGCATGTTGTGTTATTAGCACTGAGCAGTAAACTTTACTTAGCGTGCATGCAGATGGGAAACGGGAGCTGGCAGTTCAAAGACAACCTTAAAAGTGCTTATTTGTCCATTCTTGATGCAAACCATATCAATATGTACAAGATGGTGAACTCATCAAGTTTGAGCAATGGTATCAAGTTTTTAAAACTACACTGGAGAAAACTTGATAATTTGTCTTGTCAAGTTGGCGGAGCAAAAAACATATTTCTTAAGTTGTTTGGGAATAAGAAGGCTGAAAACACCTTTTGGTTGGATAGCTCCTCTACAGAAAAGGTCTATACCTCTTGCTTTTAAACTAAAGTTGTCCACTTACCCTCATGCTGAACAATCACGAAAAAGGGTGTACTCAAATACATTAGTTGAGCGCATGGCCATTGGTTAGCACCAAAATGACATTTTTGTTAGGTGACTATTTAGTTGCACGTATCTAGTAAAAGTTGCGCGTCGGACCTTCCATTTATAGCTTATTAGTTAATGCATAATTTGAGGCGAGAACCGTGCCAATTATAATTTTAATTTTTTTATTAAGAGATTGCACCATAGAATATGATATTTATATTATCTGTATTCTATCTGTAATAACAGAGCACAGTTCATTACAATAACTAGGCAATAAAAGAATGAGGATGTGAAGATGGTATATATTAGGAATTTAGGATACATCGCTCTAAATGGCATCTTTTACTTCATTGTATGGAATCAATGCTATTCATTAATATCTACTATAAATGTCCTTATAATGCAGAGAAGAGCAAGATTTTCATTTATGGGTGGAAAAGGTGGATCTCTTTGGAAGCAGATAACTTTCAGATTATCAGACCCAAGGTTTTAATAAAGATCACATATAACTTGTCATGACTTTATAGGAAATTACAATATGTTTTTTAATATTCGGTTACACATTCAGTTTATCTTTTTGTAAGGCATGATATACAAAATTTCTCTGTTGCAGTGATGTTACATGTACAACTGGAGGTCACATTTCAGTTGAAGATGGTCAAGGGTTATCTATGGTCACATTTTTGGAAGACGGTTTCTTCAATTATATGAATAAGGTATGCATGAAAAATCTGTACTCCCTCTTTCAATAAGCGAACACAAATGTTAATAATATTTGCTGACACGTCATGCGTGTTAATCAGGAACTTCAATCTATTCATTATGATGAAAAGGATTTTAAGGGGTTACCTTTTGAGTTTTATGGTGGATACATTGGCTATCTTGGGTAAGTAAAGTTCTCTTGTTGGAACTAGATGTGTTTGTTTTGACCATTTACTTATGAATTGGTTCATTCGGGTTATGTTTTATTTCCAATCGGTCAAACGGCTAACAACAGAATTAGCTAAAAGGAAATAGGTTTAAAGCCAGTGAAAATTGATTTTATGAAATACTTTATATTATTGTTGAAGTAATTTTTAGTAATCACACTCTAGCTATATATATATATATATATATATATAATTTGTTTTTGAACAAGACGTCTTTCGGGTCAAGCCAACTGGACAATGGTGATACATATCAAAACTACACCTTTTAACCCATTACCCAGCTGACCAACCCATCCATTTTTCATTTTCCGCCTATAGTTGGAATGATCTGACCCTTGGCTTCTTCATACTGTGAAACTCAAAATTCATTAACTTAAATTTTCACATGCAGATATGGCCTAAAAGTTGAATGTGGTGTACCACATAATCGTTACAAGGCAGGATCACCAGATGCTTGCTTCTTCTTTGCAGACAATCTTCTTGTAGTAGATCATTCCAATGATGACATTTACATTCTCTCTGTACATGATCAAACCACAAAACCGACAACATGGTTGGATGATGTCGAGCAAACTCTCATCACCTTAAAAGCTTCTGCTTTCCAAAGTTCATCGTCTCAAACTTTTGTCCAGGCCAAGATCCCCCCTGTGAAAAGTGGCTTTCTTTCCGATAAAACCAGAGAGCAGTACGTGGAAGATGTGGAGAAATGTCAAAAGTTTATCAAAGATGGAGAAAGTTACGAGTTGTGCCTCACAACTCAGATGAGAAAGAAAATAGGAGACATCGATCATTTAGGTCTTTACCTTTATCTCAGAGACAAGAATCCTGCTCCATATGCTGCATGGCTTAATTTCTCGAAAGAAAATTTGACTATCTGTTGCTCTTCCCCTGAGAGATTCTTACGTCTAGATAGAAATGGTATTCTGGAAGCAAAACCTATTAAAGGTACTGTAGCGCGTGGCTCAACACCCGAGGAAGATGAGATGCTTAGATCACAACTACAAAACAGGTATTGCATCGACAGCTATTCATTAGAAATAAGAGTGGAGGTGGCAATATGAGAGGCTTGGGTAACAGGTCAAAACAGGTCTCTCATTAAGTATGGTCAAAATGGGCATGGTTGGGTTGACCCATAAGAACATTTTCTATCTGTTTCTAATACTTTTACGAACAGTATTTTTACACGATAATTATCTAAGATCATTAATTTAATTTTATTTAATTTGAGATGTCAACCACTCGACTTCATCCTCTTCTAGCTTTTTATTTATTTGACCCATTTGAGAATCGACACAACCCATATCAACTCATTCATAAGTAAATTGAATTCTCACCTCTAGAAAATAAGATTGATATTAAATGGCAACTTATTTTAATTCAATGTAAGATCCATAAATGTTTACTTAACCACTCTTTATCTGTCAACAGCGAAAAGGATCAAGCGGAAAATCTTATGATTGTTGATCTCCTAAGAAACGACCTTGGCCGTGTATGCGAACCTGGGTCTGTCCACGTCCCCCATCTCATGGAAGTTGAATCATATGCAACCGTCCACACCATGGTAAGCACAATCCGAGGAAAAAAATTGTTGAATCTGAGTGCAATTGATTGCGTTAGAGCAGCATTCCCTGGTGGATCGATGACCGGTGCACCCAAATTGAGATCAATGGAACTCCTTGATTCTCTCGAAAGTTGCTCAAGAGGCATCTATTCTGGCTGTATTGGGTTTTTTTCTTACAACCAAACATTCGACCTCAACATTGTTATACGAACCGTGGTGGTCCACGAAGGTGAAGCTTCAATCGGCGCAGGTGGGGCCATTGTGTCTCTGTCTAGTCCCGAAGAAGAGTATAAAGAAATGCTTTTAAAAGCAAGAGCACCAGTCAATGCAGTGGTAGAATATGAACATAGATCCGAAGAATCTCAAACCTGAAAATTTTAGGTAAACCTTACATACCATGGAAAATTATACAGGGTCATGTTTGGAAGATGGACAATGGATATTTGCGGCCAACCATTTTGCCAACCGAAAACATCCACTGAAAAACAAACACGAGAATGGATACATCAGTGGTACAATTCATGGATCGCGACAATTATAGTTATGGTAAATTGATTCAATGATGTAATGGCTTTTGTGTGGTGTTTAGTTTGTGGCATCTTATTGCTAATTTTGGCACCTTAAGTCCAATCAAAGGGTCATGCTCTTCATGATACCTGATTAAAGTCCATGTCCATTATACTTTGCCGAAACGATTCATATTTGACCCAATTGTTATCTAATCTAGTGTTTCGATTTGTTATGACCAATACTCAATGCCAACATGATGTATGTGTATATCAGTATATGTATATACACACTCTTTTTTAAACGTTGTCATTCAGTGGAAAAAAAACATTTTCCAATGGATTGAGGTTTGTTAATGTAGATGAGCTTGCAATACCGCAGACATCTTTGTTTAAACCGGGCAGGTTTTATCAAGCCGCGACTTTCAAGATCAACATATTGACGAAACTTATGACCAACTTAGATCATTTGCAAATTGCAATGCCAGAACTAAAAATTGATTAAATATCGAATGAATTAATGCAATGGCAAAAGCTTCTTGAATAAATGTTTCATAATTATGGTCAAAATAATAACGAAACAGTAGGCATAGTAATGGACTAATGGGTAAATTGGCATATCTGCCCAATTTATATCTAACTTGATTCCCTAGTTTATGAATACTGGAGCCAAACAATGAACATGTCGTTTGGATACAGGAACTGATATCAGTACAAAACAAATTGATATACCAACCACATATACTTGATATAGATTTGTCAAGTTGTTGGAAAAGTTGTGGTAAAACAATAAAAAACCATGATACATTTATCATTTATGACGTGCTAAGACCAATAGGAATGGTGAAAGGGCACAACGCCCCCTTTGCAGCTTTTTGATTTTTTTTTTTTTTTTT
>JAOEHQ010046775.1:0-11288 GCA_025447715.1 Asclepias incarnata
TATATTTTTAGTTATTATTAATAATTATTAGTTAGTATTTTTATTATTTGTAATTAAAAGGAAAAACAAAAAAAAAATCAATCATTGGTAGTGCCACGTGTCGCGAATCGCCCCACCCTCCTGAGTTGCCCCACTTCACCTTTTTTTGAGGCTGCCCACCTTGCTGACGAGGCGCCACATGTCGCGAATCGTCCGCAAGGTAGAGAGTCTCACTCCCTTTGGTCTTAGTCTAACAAATTCATGCATTTGGGGGACCACTTAATTAGTAGCCCAATGTTGATTAGATTCGAGAAGAAACGATCCCCAACAACCACCTCCCCCGGTATCAATTGTTTTTTAAATTATATATATTTTGATTTTCGTGTCAATCTCATCTCAATTAAATATAGTCTTTGTACATAAAAGTTTGAAAAGTTTTATAAAGAAAAACATAGTGATATTATTGTTTAAAACATTGTGAAAAAATTGTCAAATCATGTGCATATAAATGTCTGAATGTGATTTATAGTACTATAAAATTGTGATTTTAAATCACCCCTTAAGGATAAATATTTTTGAAAAAAAAATAGATAAATTTATAATTAGTAAAAAAGATAATATTTTATTTTTTAACACTAAATTTGATTTCTCAATTAAAAAATTTAGATTTATTTATTAATTTTTAAAAAGAAACATTTTGGATATTATTTATTTTTTAAAAATATATTACTGTTAAAATTTTATTTTTATTTTTTATAAAAGTTGAGCTTCTATTTTTTTTTCTTTTTTAATACATCTAACTTTTCAAAATTAGGAAATTATGTAACATATTACAATTTTTTGGAATAATTGCCTAATTTTTTATGGGCACACTAATAAATTTATAGTAGATAGATGTTCGCGCGATGCAACGACAATGATGGCGGCGACGACTGTTTGGTGGTGGCGATGACGGGTGGTTGTGGTGGTGGTGGTGGTGGCGGCGGCGAATAGTGTAGGTTATTTATGTAAAAAAGGTAGTTGTAACATCCCAAATCATTTTATGTTGACCTTTTGACTTGACCATTAGTCCGCGTTTAATTCCGTCAAGTTTATGTGTTTTAAATGCTATATGTGAAAAAATGTTTATGTGTTTAACGTGGCTATGATTAATATGTTTGAAAGTAATTAAATAAAAAGGTTAAAGAGACATTATAGCTAAAAACATGCTTGATAAGTCGTTACAACAACAACAACAGTATCCAATCCCTGTCGAAGCAGGGTATGGGGGAGGTAAGATGTAGACAGTCTTGCCTCTACCCAAAAGTAAAGAGACTGCTTTCACAAGGACCTCCTGCCAAAGGGAGGAAGAATAGTAAAATATAAGAGGTAAGGAATCATACCTGGCGACCGAGTATCGATTAGCTACATGCTTGATAAGTTGTTACGTATTAGTGAAATAAGCCCTTAGTGTAAAGATAACAAGTTAAGGGACTAAAGCTGGGTTATGTCTAAACCCCCCCCCTTAATGGTTGGAGATTAGTGTGTGATAAGCCTCATTTCAATTTTTAATCACCTCCTAATTTCATTTAAAGAACCCTAGCCCCCATTGTTCATTTCCTTGGTTTTGGGTTGATTCGGTAGCGATTGTCACAAGTTTTGGCGCCAATAATCCCATCTACAAGTATTATGAGTGATTTCCCTTTGATTTGTTGTCTTCTGAGTCATTGTATAGATTCATTTACAGTCGTATGGATTGGGGTTGGTTTGATTGAGATTTAAAATCAATTAATCATGTTTTTCGGGTGATAAAATGTCCCCATATTGTTTGTAATCAAGTCATGGATCAAGGGATGGTTTCGTAGTATCATTTAGGCCTTAAAATGTGTCATTTCTAGGTGTAAAGGTCGTGGTTGGGGTTAGGATGGATGTGGTAATCGTTTGAGGATGAAAAACAATGGTTTTTGCGCATCTAACAGGTGTTGTGATGCACCCAGGGAAGGGGTGCGGCGCACATTTGAGTTCCGAGGTCGAGTAAGAGGTCTAGTGGTGCGACGCACTTGGCCTATTTTGTGTTGTTTTGTCTTGTTTGATGCTTAATTCGTTTATGTTTCGTTTCTAGGTTTGTCGGGTGTATGTATCAAGCACGGTAGGCTTAGTATAAGTTGATGTGAGTCCAATTAAGGTAAGATAACATATTTTGTCACATGGGGGACACGACAAATGTTTGTTTTTATGACAACTGTCACCTGAGCGTCCCGTCTGATGTGCATTTTCCGTTCATCGCTATCGTAGTTGGTCATGTACGTGCGCATATAGTTTGTCATTAGTCGTTAAAGTCCATGTACGTGTGCGTTTGTAAGGAATATTGTATAATCAAAGGGGGTTCAGTTATTCAAGCGAGTGCAAGTACATTTGAATTTGGCGTTGAAGCGAGAGTTCAAGTACAATGAAATGCTATAATGTTGATTAGAAATGCCAACTAAAAATACATAATGCGTTTGTAATTTGAACAGTTGAAAACTGTTGTTCGAAATCATAGATCCTTAGGGTTGTCGTTATCTCGAATACTATCGTTCTAAATAAGAAGATTTCAATTGACGTCTTTCATTCGAAAAATAAACTAAACGAACTTAATGTAAGAAAATATAGTCAGGTTTATAGTCAATAGAAAGGTAATCGAAAAATACGTTCAAAAATGTCATTTAAACTTGCGATCGATCATCGAGATAACTTTTATTCGAGAGTCAAACCATATCGAATGGTGGTCAGCATTGGTCAAGGGAGTGAGATGAGGCATAAAACCCTCCTTCCACCCCATTTATCTTCCTCATTCTCACACACACCCTCTCTCACTAGAATCTCTCTCTCTCTCTAAAAGATTTCACATCTTCTTCTTCCTCTTCTCAAACTTCGGGTGTAATCAAGGAAAGGTACAAGGATTCTATCATCTTCATCATCATGAAATTCGTGTTTGTCTTCAAAAGTGTAAGTATTCTTGGTCATTTTGTTTCAATTCAGTTCTTACATTAATAGACAATAAAACCGACTAATAACTTAGATTAGTACCATGATTATGTAAGGTAATCATCCATGTCTAAAACCCCTTTAATTTCATAGCGAAAACCTTGTCATTTTGGGTAAAAATCACCAAGAAAAATCATTTTTCGATCAGAAGCCGCGTGCCGGAGAACTTGAGCTCGACTGGCTCGAGCTCGACCAGCTCGAGCTCGACTGTGGTTGAGGTCCAGAGCTCGGCTCGAGCTCGACCGGCTCGAGTTCGACCTCCCTTGTCGCTTTGTGTTATCGTTTAGCTTAAAATCGTTCCTAGCTTTGCCTTAGTTCAAGTTATCTTGGCCTATCTTGAATCGAATAGTCTTAAATGTCGAATTTTGTAGCTTGATTAGGGCCGAGCTCGACCCCACTCGAGCTCGACCACACCTGGTCCAAGTCATTTGGTTTTCGCGTCTGGTTCATCCGGTATTCGAGTAATTAGGTGTTGTCTCGGTTTATTACGTACAAAAGTTGTGTTAATAAGTTTTATGCGAGACATCCCTTAATGTGTTGAGCAAGTATTCGTGTACATAAATTATTGGAAACAAGTTACTCTTAGACAAAATCCTCCTTTTGTACTTAAAATCGTCAAACTAAAACGTGTCGTTTTCGTATACATAAATTTGTCCGTTTTCAAAGTGTAAGGGTTCGTCAAGTGATTTGATATCAAGCTAGTAATCCCGCATCGAAGCTAGTCCTGTACTTTGTTCAATTGACTAAGTTAATGAGTTCCAACCCCGAATCGTCGGATATGTTCAATCATTCATAAAAGCTTGATAAAGTAACAAGACATTAAGGCATTTTTAATAGGCTAGGGCTAGCGAGCATAGGACACTATTATAAGTTATCTTGTGCTAATATTATGTGCGTACGATAGGTGTTGAACTTCGCAGATGTTGACTGTACTTATACGTGTTCGATGTGTTAGTTCGATTGTTCTTATACTCGTTTTCAGGTGAGTTTCGTAGCCCCTCTTTCACGTACTTTGGGGTGGAAAGTATACAAACGTTTTTCTAACAGATTGTTGATTTTTGTTTTATTTCATACAATATATACCGTTCATTGAGCTGTTCTTTTAGAGTTAATTGTTCTTGTTCATTACTCGGTACCAAGTCGACCCGTGTTCTTGGGATTCGTTCATTAGTGCCTCGGTATGCATTCCTGGTACTAGCCTCGGCCGTATGTGTGTTAGGTACATTATATGTGATCGCGTGCTTAATTGTGTGATCGAGACATTTGGTATGTAACTCTATGCTCTTATGTATTGTACAATCCTTTATGTTCATAACGAATCGACAGGTTTTCATGTTCATTACTAATTCTTTTGTACAAAAACCTACGAACTCACCAACCTCGTGTTGACACATTTTAGTATACTTTTCAGGTAATCAGATGAATCAGAGGAATCAAAACTAGGAGTTGATAGAGCATGGAAGCTTGGATCAAGGAAGGCTCGCGCATCTTTTGTTAGCTAGGTTCAGGGATATGTGTATTTGTTAGCGCTTCCTTGATAGACTTAAATTCACGTGGTCTCCAACCCGTATGCTCCCGTATGGGATGAATATTGTAATAACATATTTAGTACATTGTTCATTTATGTATGGTTTCGTGCATGTTCATTGTGTGTTTTGAAGTGCTTGTACATGTGCAAGTGCTTGTTCATTTAGATATTAATCCAATGGTTGATGATGTTTCAACTTGACCAAACAAGTTGATACAACTTGAGAGAATCCAAATTCCTTTTTGCTACACCTAATATATTAAACATGCATGTAAAGATAAATTAGGAACTATTCACATACAATTGTTTTAATATATAGTATAATATAATATCAAAGCCTAGTTCCAAAAACAAAAACAAAAAAAATTATTTTATAACGTCGCTCGTATCAACAAAGGAAACTAAATTACAGCTCCCACAATTGAACTCGTAAGGTGTGTAATGCATTTCATAAATTCAATAACTTATGCCACACGCAAAAAAGAGGAGTATATTATGGCGGCAGTTTTGAGAATTTTTTTTTTTTTTTTTAAATCCATAAAAAGATAATATATTTATTTGAAATTCCTAATAGAAGAAACCTATTTAGATTTTGATTATTAAAAGAATTTTATTTTTAAAAAATATTTAATAAAGGAAATATTGTTAGTTTCTCGTTAGACATCCGTTAACTGCCAACGTAACATGCCACGTCGTTATAATGTCCATATCGACTGCAGAGTTGGCGTATTTTTATTTTTTTTTTGAAGTGTAATTTTTTTTCATTTTTTCTTAGATCTTCAACTTATATAATCTAAACCATGTTATATCAAAATCCACATCCAAGACTTATTATGTATATATATAATATAATATAATGATAATGACAATTGACAACTTTAAAGTTGCAACAAGTAAATACATACTAGATGAATGTCTACGCAATGCAGCGGTGAGAATATACAGCATGCGAGGTGTCGTGACGACGTTCATTTGTGTGATAAAATGATAGAATAGTACCCGTACAACGTATAGAAAATAATGTTTCGATGAATTAAAAAAAATTATTATTAGTTTTCATAATTATAAATTATAACTTATAAGTTATAATAAATAAAATTGATAAGTAAATAAGGTAATTGTATAAGAAGGGAAATTTGACTAAATGAATAAGGAAAGTATAATTAATAAATTAATATGAGTATTATAGGTATATCAAGTAGAGATGTTTAAAATAATGAATAAGGATGAAGGACAATCTAGGTATTTCAAGATCTGAATTTAAGAAAAAGGGGGAGGGGGTAGATGCTTTACAAAGGAGTATAGATATATTACTACCTTACTTTATTTAATTTTTTAATAAAATATTATAAAAATTGTTGATAGATGTCTTATTTCAAATACCCGTACAATGAATAATTTATAGAAATAGAAAGAGTTTTCAATCCATAGGACATATATTAGTTATTTCCAAAATTTTAATATAAAGTAAAATCAAATTTTATTTTTTATTATTATAATTTTGTTATATAGTAAAAAAAAGTTAGATAGTTATGCTAACAATAAACATAATAGAATTTTAAATATAAGAGTTTTAATATAATAGGTATTTATATTTATATATTAATTAATTAAAAGTTTTAATTATTTGTGGTATCTAGAAAATAATATATGGTATCCCTAAAAAATAGAATTTATTTATTAATTTATTAAATATATAATAAAAGGATAAATATCGTTTAAATATTAAATTATGTGTCGATTAAAGTATGATTCAATCTGTTTTAATATATTGGTAGATGTGAGTGTGTGTTCTTATGAGGTTATTTGAATGGTTGTATGTGTATTTGAATGTCATGACAGATTGACAGGAATGAACATCGTTGACATTGATACATGTGTATTTGAATTATTCCGATTAATATATTGAGATAAGTAGAGTTGTAGCTGTTTATTTTGGCTTATTGAAAACTTCTTGCACAATATATATTTATTCGAGTTTTGGGTGATCCAAATTAAAAATACACATTACACAGCATCAAAACCGAATCATTAGACTAGTTTCTTGTCGGTTTCAACAAAAACACCCGATCTATATAACTGATAAATGGATGGGTGGGCTATTTTAGTAACCCGAATAATGAAACTAATACTTAAATAAAAAATAACTTATGCATATAAAGTCAGACATAAATACCGATTTAACACGTCTAACATCGATACATTTTAAGCAACATATAATTTTGAATTACTTTTACAAAACAAACATTTGAAATAATAAAAACTATGTCTTGCTAATAACAGCCCCGTTAACATACATAAATAGTTGTATTTTTTTTTATCATAATATTTAAAGAGTGAAACTTTTAATATAAAAAATACCATTTTTTTATACACGTTAATGACAACCAACATTTTTCTTTAATAAATGACGGAAAGGTGAATATATTTTATTTCTTTTTTTAGAACGTAGTGAATATATAATTACTAAACGTGTTAGCAAACTCGCCTCTTTAAAAAAGGCTAACAGCACACATTCACCGTATCAAAGCTTGCTACAAGAACACACAAACCCACATGTGTGTGAGTTCTCTCACAAAGTGTCCACTTTATTGTGTTAATAAGTTACATACAACAAGAAGCAATCTGTACAATTTTTTTAATGGCATGAATGGAAGACGTTGAAGCAATCTGTACATGAAGCAACCAAATCGCCTCAAAAAACAGGTAACAGCGAAATAGTTCCGATATTGAGCAATGATTGGGGTAGGATCTGAAGAGCTGGACGAATTGTAAGCAGGGTGGTGAATGAGTCGATAGGTACCCTCATCCCCCATACATTGATCGTCTCTAGTTTGCGACAATTATTTACAAGAAATACAAGTCCAATTTCAGTTACGTGACGACATCCCCATAATACTGCAGTCTGAAAGTACGGCAACAAGGAAATAAGCATTATATAGAATAACTTAAAATCACAAAACGTATAGGAACAAACCTTCAAATTTGGGCAGCTGGTAGCAATTGCAAACAAAGACTCGTCCGTTATGAAAGTACCCCCGATGTTCAGGTATTGCAAAGAGTTAGCCCTTGAAATCTGAAAGGAAAAAATGCAGAGGTAACTAAGTTAAAGAAAATGTATGATCCCTAAAATAGTTTGTACAAGTGAAACCCCAAACTTTCGACGTTGAGGACAATATATTGGGGACTGGAGAAAGAGTTAGGATCTCATACCAGTTGAACAACGCCTTTGTCGGTGATCCCTGTCATGCCCCACAAGGATATGGAGGAAAGGTTGATAATGCACTTTGCAGTAGACAACTGATACAATCCATTATCTGTTATTTGGCAACCCCATCGGCTTTTTGAACTGAAACCATAACAAGAAAAAGTGTACCAAAAATAAAATAAAATAAAATGTAAGACCATATCCTGTTTCATAATCCTTATTGGCCCAAACCTCTTCTTCTTCTTTTTCTTCCTTTATGTGGTTAATTCACATATGTTATGCAGTAATGCACCTGTTCCATAAAGGTGAGCCAAGTCTACAATTTATTACATTTTCATTTCCTCTAGTAAAGTCGTTTATACTTGTTAATTGTTATAATAACATGACAAATATTAGTCTGGGCGGGTCGGATACCTAAGTTAACACCAAAAAAAAAAATGTGACAAATGTTGTTAACTCTAGATTTAGAACCATTGTACCCCATTCCATTCATTTTAAGATATTTTTGGATTTCGGAAGTTGGATTAAGATATATTTCAAACTTCAAAACACATAAATGTTCACCGATGGGCCTTTAGCCTAGTGATATTCAGTTAGGCTAACTACCAAGAGGTCGTGCATTCGAATCTCATTTGGGACAAATGCGTGAATGATAGGTCTCTTTTTTATTATTTTCCTTAAAAAGACTCATAAATTTTCTTTCCCATAAAATTCTTGCAACCATCTACTTCTAAATTCTAACCATATAGGAGTAAAACAATATATATCAATGTATCATAGCCAAAAAACATAAAACTAAATGATTTCGTTAACGATTAACCTAAGGACCATCGTTAACATGTTCAACGCATATAAAAGTATTGTACCTAAATGTTCATCCTTACGTTTACCGCGGTTATTTTTTATTTACAATATTATACACATGTCTAAATATATTGGTTATCAAAATCCGAAAGAAAAAAAAAAAAAAGAAAAAAAGAAGAGAGAAAAACGTACATATCAAGCTCCTTGAGGGAATAAGCATATCGAACAATACGAGACGTAGAATCATCATCCATTTTCCAATCTGCAAAACTCAATTTCTCTCTTCTTCCCATCGATTGCTTCACTCCTTCCCTCCATTTTCTACACACACTGCTTGTCCTAATCACCCACAATTCACACACACACACACACACACACACATATATAGTCAACACAAACAAACAATAACAACCTTAAAACAAAAATACAACTTTCCACAATCATAAAATTCAAAACAAAAAAAATCATAATTAACTAAAAAAAAAGAGACATAAAACATGAACATACTGAGCTAAATCTTTGAAACAAGTGATGAAAACAAAGATATGAGCGAGTAAATCCATCGGTAGCCGATCAATTTGAGCTTCTTTTTCTTCTTCTTCTAATTCCATGGTGATGTTAAAGAGATAGAAAAGAAAAAGGGGGTTCCCTGAATTTAGAAAGAAAAAGTTTTGGGGGGGTTTTAAGAGGTTTTCGTGTAGAAGAAATGAAATGGCGATGGAATGTGGTCATGGTTTTGCCATCAGATTCTTGTTGAGTTTTTTCTGTTTACTTGTATCACACGTGTCTATTCTTGAATATTCACATGGAACCTGGCTTATGCTTGTAAATGTTGTACTTTGTGGATGTTTGGGTTGTACATATGTTGAGAAAGTGTGTTCACTTTATGTAACTCTTGTACTTTTTTTTGATGAGTGTACATGTTGAGAGTTGAGACTAAAAATGTGAATCTTCTTTAATCTTTAGGCCATCTCCAATGGCAACACCAGTATGCTCAAGCATACCGGTCACGTCAGCAACACGTCAGTAAATTGTTACAGCAAACTGAACCAACATACTGAACTCATTTTACCTCCAACCCAACATACTGAAACTCAGTTTGTTCATGCCACATCATCATTCATATTTAATTAAAAAACACATTATATTAATTAAAAACACATTATATTAAATTTAAAAAACAATATATTAAATATAAAAACACTAATAAATTGAATAGATGGCCCATAATTTTGAATGGTCAAAACAAAATGGAGGAGACGGCCCCACAATTTGGTTTGCTTACAGTTTGTATAGATGCAAATTGAATGAGCATATTGGGAAGCAAACTGATCCCTCAATAGAAGCATTTCGAAGACCCCGATATGCATACTGGTATGCTATCCCATTAGAGATAGCCTTAGATGATAGCACAATGTAGTTTAGCCGTATACAATAAACGCGTTGGTAGTGGATTAGAGATAGACATGAAAGAGATGAGATCTTTCACTATAACACTATTGCTATTGCCGAAAAATACGTGAGAGATAGAAAACTGGGAGACGTATTCTCGTGTGAGAGATGATTATTGCAATCATTGTTATTTATTTGTTTGTGGGTTAAGTTTGTTTGTTTGTGGTTTTTTAATTTATTTAATGTAGTGAGAGATAGCAATGTGGTATGATATTACCAACAAAATTATAGTGAAAGATGAAAAAGATAACAGTGATGTGGCATAAGGGGATTGGTTGAGAGTAAAAGATTGGATGCAGTGGGAGATACCACTGCCAACGCCTTAACAGATCGAAGTAGATTTTTTTCACGTTGCAAAACGTTCACGAAATGAATTCCATTTAGGATATGCTAGACTAAAAATATAATACATGATACCGATATAATAATAAAAAAAAGTATATGGTTAAAAGAAAGGTAAAAACCATTTAAGATTAGAATGGAAAAAAAAAATTGAATTACAAAATATGTATCTTTATATGAAATATTTATAAAAAAAAACTTAATCTTACTGTATTATGCGAGCACTATACTAGGTCTCATAAATATATGTGATATCAAAGTTTTTTTCATTTAATCTTTTCTACATCTTATGACATATGACATATGTATTTGTTGGTTGTTCGTAGATGTAGTATATCTTAAAAGAAAAATATAAACCATATACACAAAAGTTACTTTTTATCTCACGATTTACAATATAATGTTCGTACGATACGGTGGTGATGATGGTAGCGGCGACGGTATGATGGTGGTGGTGGCGGCGACGGGTGATGGTGACGGCAGTGTGGTGGCGGCGGCGGTGGTGGTAGCGGCAGTGGTGTGATTATTAATGTAATGGTAATTGATGTAAAAGGGGTAGTGTTGTTATTTTAGGAGTTGGGGCTTTTATGCTATAAAGTATTTCATTAAGGGTATTATATGTATATTAAATGGAGATGTTTAAATCTACCAATATATATATAAGAGCATGCTAAAATAAAAAATGAAGAAACAAGAACCCTTAGATGATTTTTAACTTTTAATTACAACCTTTAAATCTAAATAATAATGTTATCATTGACTTAATTATTAGTCAAACACAACATTAGTCCTTCTACTTTATAAGTTTATATAATCTACCAAATATATTATTACTTACTTATATTATTATGTACTTACTTATTATTATTTACTTACTTGAAATATATTGATCATAATTAACTTATAATATTAGTATATTATTATCAAAAATCAAAAGATGGTAAAAGCCCCCTCGCCGTCGTTTTGATC
>JAOEHQ010046776.1:0-11285 GCA_025447715.1 Asclepias incarnata
CACACACACATATATAAAAGTAGGGACCATTAATTGTTTGTTTGTTTGTATGTTTTAGTGGGGTATGAATTGTAGTGGGGTATGGATTGTAGTGTGGTATGCCATTGCCAATGAAATAAGGGAGTATGGTATGAAAAGTAAGGGAATGAGGTGGCATAAGGAGATTGGTTGAGGAGTGTGGTATGGATTGCGACACTATATCCCATTGCCAACGCCCTTAGGTTTCACAACCTTAATTTATAGTGTTCTTGTAATCAAGTGGGCCTAATGGGCCCAATATGTATTGGTAACACCCGGCTTACCACAAACACAATATTGTCCGCTTTGCCCGCATGCTCACAACTTTGTTTTTGGTTGCTAGGGCAAACTTCCCAGGACGGTCACCCATATGGCATTGCTGTCACCCGAGCACGCTTAACTATGGAGTTCTCCTCTCATCCATAGCCAATATGTAACGCCCTAATTTATTAAAAAGTGAATTTCCTAAAATTTTAAACTTTTAAAATAAACTCCGTTAAATAAGCGGAAGCAAATTATTTCAAAAATCCCAAATTAATTCATAACGGAATTAATAAAACTCAAAAGGCGTTAACAACCAGTACCACAACAATAATAAAAGAAAATCCACATAAAGTCTCTACCAAATGGCTTATTAAATAACTACTAAATAAAAAGGACAGCTGCTACGGGTATCTATCAAGCATCACAAAAC
The DNA here is from genome assembly GCA_025447715.1 of Asclepias incarnata. NCBI lineage: Eukaryota > Viridiplantae > Streptophyta > Magnoliopsida > Gentianales > Apocynaceae > Asclepias > Asclepias incarnata. Next base: position 713 of record JAOEHQ010046776.1, read on the forward strand.
TCCATAATGCTACCCCGGCCTTTCGCTCAGCAACTATCATAGCTCAGTGCCTAACCTGAGGGCACAACACATTTTACACCAAAAACACAAGTGTTAGCTTTAAATAAAGCTAAGTAAGATAACAGTTAAACACAAGGATTGCCAATTAACTCATTTATAAAATATCTCATGAATACACAGGCACAACACATTAACTCATAAACTCATGTAAGATCCAGTCCTACAAAGTGCCTAGCAATCCACTGTTTGCTCACCAAACTCAATAACCACATTAAACACAAATATATATATATATATATATATATGTGTGTGTGTGTGTGTGTGTGTGTATGTGTGTGTGTGTGTCTGGAATATACGTGAGCCTATGGGGTCACACACATATATACCTAGACGCCATTGATTATAATATATATCTTCTATATATATTATATAAGTATCAAGAATTAAAAGGGAGTTAGCCTTAAATTAATTGGGCTTGTCTAAACAAATATTTATTGGACTCATGAAATAATTAAATTATTTAAGTCCATTAAATTATAGCCCAAGTCTTTTAGTTTAAGCCTTAAGGCCTTTTATGTATTTAGTTAATTAAATTGGTTTAACCTAATTATTAACTATATATAAAATAAGGTCTTGTGTTTTGTTAAGGAGATATGATGCCGTGAAAAACAAAACAAATAAAATCTCTATTTCTTCTAGATGTGAGGTCGGTCGAAGAAAACAAAAGAAAAGAACCCTTTTCTTTCTTTATGCCATCGAACTCCATCAAAAGGAAAAGAAAAGGTTCTTGCACTTGTTGCTTTCTAGGAGCCGTCGAAGTCTATCTAAACGAAAAGAAACATCTTTCTTTTTTGTGTAGCTGTCGCACAAGATAGTAAAAAGAAACGGTTTTAGTTCCTTAATCTCTTGATACATTGAAGGACTAGCATCCGATTGACGTTGGTTAAAGTGTAGTGTGGACTATCCGTAGAGATATTCATACTTTTGAATATTGGTTTCATTCTATCCGTGTTCTTGAACCCGTTCTTAATTCAACCCACAATGGTTAAAGGTAATCAATCCTATTTATTTATTATTTATGTTAATTAATTGTATGCTATACGTGATCTATTTTTCCGCTGCGTTTACTCGTGATTATTACATGTTTAATATGCTTATATTCCAACATACAACTCCCGACTTGATGAGTTAACCATACAGGTAACCATCGGTGTCGTTAAGGAAATGTCAATTCATTCCCTTTGAGTATCCGCATAACTACATTAAGGTGATTAATCCCAAACGGAATACTCAGCTACATTAAGACCCCACCAAGAACAGTATACGTCGTTCCCGGACAGGCTACATTAACACAAGTGGCCCTCTCGACCATCCTGTGGGTTAAGCTTAACACTGACTACTTTAATGCTCGAGACTTTAAAATGTAAAACTCAACTCATTTATATTAACTCATTAGGGCCCTTAACATGCACGTGACATGGCAACTTAATCATGTTTAGTGTACTATGTGTACAAGTCACAATAATCACAATAACTCAACACAATCTCATATATCTCGTTAAACACAATAGTCACAATAACTCAACACAATCTCGTATATCTCATTGACACATTAACTCATAACTACTTTAGAAATACCCGAATAACCTCCCGCATGCAATCCTGTACCCAATATAAACATGAGATAGATTGCAATGTAAAAAAGGAAGTATTTAATTTAAAATCTCTTTTATTGTGTCCCCAGCGTGACAAAAGTAAGTTATCTTACCTCGTGGGACGTCACAACTCAAATAACGATTTACCGTGCACGATAATGTGTTTTCGAATACCTATATCGAATAAACGATTAACATACGAAACAACGAATAAGTATACTCACACGAAAGACGCGGTCATGCCGTGACCATACTTTGGTCACGTCGTGACCTCCTATAGTAACCAAGTATAAGTCACGACTTATACCTAAATGTGTCACCCCGTAATCGAAATACCGTAGCCAATTACCCTCTAAAATATTAGTATGTCACGACATAACCACATAAAGGTTATGTTGTGACCCTCATGCCAAAAACCCTCCAATATATATATATATATATATATATATATATATATATATAATGTCACGGCATAAGGTTTCCTAGGTCACACCATATTTGCATTAAAGTTAGTATGAGTTTCCACACACATATGTATGTCACGTCTTAATCTTTATGGTGTCATGGCATAATGAAAATGCAAATTCATGTTCCTCCAATATATGAAGCAATGTCACAACATAACCATGAGGTGGTTATGCCGTGACCACATGCACCCCTTTTCCCTCCAAAAGTCACGACATAATGAAACTAGTGTCACGGCATAATAAAGTTTCACTACTAAAAAACTGACTGTCGCTACGGAGAACTTCGTAGGAAAAAGGTATCACCGACTAATTTCCGACGAAAATCACCTGTCGGAAAACCCCTCGTAGGAAACCATTTCCGAGGAAATTTACCGACGAATTTTTTATTTTCCAACGAAAAAATTCGTCGGAAATTCGTCAATAAAAACATTCCAAATAATTAATTGAAAAGTTTAACAACGACAATTTAGCGACTATGTTTTCTATCGGAAATTCGAAGCAAAACTCATTTGTATTAGCAATGAACTTCCGACTAATAAAAAAAAAAGAAGTACAAATTTATGTTAGCAATAACTTCCGACGGATAAAAGAAAAAAGTAATAGAAATTCAGCTGCAATTGTTGCAAATTCCAATAATTAAATAATCATTAATCATTAATAAAAATAAAAAGAACTTAATACAAACTCCAATCAATTAGATAAGGATAAGGATAATACATATAAAAAAGAAATTAATACAAATTCTAATCAATTAAATAATGAATAAATATTATTAATTATCTACTAAAACATCATCGCAAATGTACAATCAAAAAACTCATGTACAAAATCATGTTTAATCAATATACTGACAACAATCTATAGTTTCTTTTTCTCCATTTATATCCTATGATTCATTGTTCTAGATCTCAAATAACGCTTCAAAGCCGTAAACAACATCCATCACCTTCAAAGTCTTCTTATTAGTATCACCGATGATGTCTTCCTTCAACACACTTTTTTTTCTCATCCATACCCGATGACTTTTTCTTTTAACGGAAAAGGAATAAACATATTAATCCCAAACATGTAGCCATACTACTAAGGAAAGGAGAAGTGATTCGTTTATTATTTTAGAAGAAAAAAAAAGAAGAAATCGTATTCAGAAAGATTAAGAGGAGAAATGATATTTTAGAGAAGAAGTAGAAGAACAAAATAGTTTGTCAATTTACTGGTAGGAGTGTATATTAATTTGGGAAAAAGGGTTTAGTTTTGTATTTGTTAAAGATGATTGTGATCCATTGGATTACATATTGGGGATTGTTGTGTTTGTTAAGAGTTATTGTCAACCATTGGATTAAGATCCGTGTGAAAGGTGATGGGGCTTTTCTATTGGCCTTCTATTTCACATACCTATCCACTTTTATAATTTTGTACGAACAGATGCTAGAATAGTTTTTTACTTTTCTTTACACAAATAATTCAAAATTTTATATTATGTTATTATTGCCATTCAATAGGAGACAAAAAAGATATTATTATAACTCTAAGGAATTAATTTAGTTTTTGATAATTTAATTTCTAATGAATTATTTTAATTTTTCATAAATATAATTTATTTGTCGAAAATTAGTTGGAAATAAGTATATTTTCCCACAAATTTCCTATGAAATTTATTAAAAATATTAGATTTTAATTGTTTCAAAAGCTTTTCTAGATATAAATGTGTATTTTATTATGTTTATAGATAGTCAATCATATATTAATGTATTTGTCTTAAACTATGTGAGATACCTTGAATTTTAAATAACTTTTATAAAATTTGTCGGAAATCCGTAGGAAAAAATGTATATTTCCGACGAATTTCTTAGGAATTATTTTATTTTTTGATAAATATAATTTATTCGTCGGAAATTAGTTGGAAATAATTATATTTTCCCACGAATTTCCTACGAAATTTATTAAAAATATTAGATTTTAATTGTTTCAAAAGCTTTTCTAGATATTCATAGACACATACACATGCATATATCATCACAACAATGATTAAATATATGTAAACACCACGGTGTACATAAATATAGTTACATATACATATACTAGTTTATATATACGTATACAATGAACTATAACAACAAACACACACGTATAACACACATGGACACATCAATGATCACATGTGTGTCTCCATATATACAATATCTACATTAAGACGCTAAATGCGCACAAAATATTTCATAAATAACATACGCATCAACATATACTTAAACATACCCACATTATACATATAACGTATGTCGTGTAATAACACTAATACACACACACATATATAAATGTGTATTTTATTATGTTTATAGATAGTCAATCATATATTAATGTATTTGTCCAAAACTATGTGAGATACCTTGAACTTTAAATAACTTTTATAAATTTTGTCGGAAATTCGTAGGAAAAAATGTATATTTCCGACGAATTTCCTAGGAATTATTTTATTTTTTGATAAATATAACTTATTCGTCGGAAATTAGTTGGAAGCATATATATTTTCCCACGAATTTCCAACGAAATTTACTTAAAGTACTAGATTTTAATTATTTAAAAATTTATAATACTCCATCGAAAATTCTTTAAAGTACTGTTTATGTTTCGACGTATTTCCAAAAAAAAAAAAAAAAACTTTTGGATTTTACATATATTTCGTCGTAAAATCCTTACAATTTTTTAAATTTCCGAGAAAATGTTTTATTTTAAAAATAATTAATGTTTAAACCAAAAGTTTCTAAGGAATTTCCGACGAAATATATTTTCGACGTTAAACTCTCGGGATTTTGTCGCTGATTTGTTTATTTTAGTGTCGAAATTCCGACGAAACTTGGTTTGTCGTAAATTCGTTGGAAATTTGTCACAAGTTTGTGACTTTCTTATTCATTCCGTTTTTGTTTGAAATTCGTCGGTAATTCATTGGAAAATTTCCGACGAAAAAAATTCGTCGGAAAATTCATCGGTGATACCCAGTTTTCTAGTAGTGACATAGCGCTTGCGTTCCTCGGGGCTTATATGAGATTGCATCAAAAACACCACGGGGTGAAAATCGGTGGCTTGGCTTTGTTGGGTGAGGGTTTTTCTCGTGTCTTGGGATTATGTAATTGGCATGAGTTTTTTGACCTTTTTTACAATACTCGCAGTTTCAAGCATCGGGGTGTATCTAGAATTGAGTTGATGTTTAGTTTCTAGATATGGGATTTGTAATTGTAACTGTATCTCTCTTGGGCATCTAGTGATTTGTTAGTCGCCTCTTTTATCCTAATATATATTGCCATTAAAAAAAAAATTATACAAGGGTTTTGCTAACTAATGCTTTAGAGACACTAACTATGATCCCAATATACTAAAGGGGATTGAGGCATCCTTAAAACGCATGTCATTCTAAGGATCAATTTTCTTTTTTAGTATATTGCTAGATTTGTATCGGTGTCTATATACAGTAAAATATAGTGCATAAATAGAGTATTTTTAAAAAGTGCCAGAAGGTAATATAAATTTACTTTCTTAAAGCTTAATTCTCTCATACGTCGTAAGTGGAACATTGAAGGTGGCAAATCAATTTTTTTTTTATATTTATTTTATAAAATATTTTCAATGTTTTCTAAATATGAAAAAGTGAATATATTTAGAAATAATTCTTAGATGCCTAAATGTCAAATTATGTTACCTTTGTTGACAACTTTATTTACAGTCAAATATTTGAAATAAATTAGAAAAGATATGATCGAAAACTAATTATAGCAAAAAGTTTCATCAAATTTTCCAAAAAATTTACGTTAATTTTCTTTCTTAATATATAGTCCAATTAACCTGGACAATTCTTAATATTATTACAACAGAAATTACCAATTCCCCACTTCTTGGGGATGGTTATTATGTGAACGTCCAACATTCCTACTTACATGGAAGGGTAAAACAGTAAAAAAAAAATCCGTTAATTTTTGGCCATTATTTTTCACCATACAGACGGTCTCTAAAAAAGGGCAGAAAACTGCTCCACTGCCATATATACACACTCCTTCCTTTTAACATTCTTTCTTGATTATACATATATATACATTAATAATAATTTGCATGCATCTTCTAAATTTGAACAAAAGGGAAACGAAAGGAAAAGAAGAAGAATGAGAGGAAGTTATTATACGTTTTACCAAAGAGCTTCAAATGCTTTTCGTGATCATCCTTCTCTTTCTAAAATTCTCATCATTGGCACCATCAGGTTAATTAATTTCAACTTCTTTTTTTTTTTTTTTGATCAGATCCGTTTTTGATATGTTACGTACATTATTGTCGTTGCTAAGTGTATGAAAATGCATTAAACTTGTTATGTTCTGATACCGTGTTTATCCAACTTTCAAACAGTCAAATTTTAAATCTATTGCTTTGGTATGTATTTGGTATACACGTACGTGCCTAATGACTTATAAAAAAACGACTACATATATGATTTTTCATGTCAGACAAAAAGATTGGTTACATGATGAATATATGTATATCATATCATATACGTATTAATTAATAGTAACTAATAGAAAGTTTTTTTTTTACATACAATAAGCGATTTGGAAGTTGATTACACGTAATAGCAAAACGTCTTAATTAAGTTTGATATAATATAATGCATTTAATCGATATTATTGTTCTATTACTTGTATAGATACAATAGTGTTTCAATAAAATTACTATTGTATGCATTAATAAACTCTGTATGTATCAATGTACTTCAAAACTTATATATTTGGAATGGAGAATTTTTTGGTTGTCTCCGATATGATACATATAATATATAGGAAGTTTCAAAAAGTATATACATACACATCAAGTCCCATATACACAGAATAATAAATTTTAAAAGTTTGATGCAATACGCTATGAGTTATATATATATATATATCTATACTACATATTAAAAATTATCCCCCCATGTTGAAAGTTACAACATGCGAAATGTCTATATTGCCCTTAATGAACCCAAAGTATTATAAGGAATTACCCAATTTGCCCTTAATAAACTAATTTACACCATAAACCTTTATCTTACTAATTTACACCCTAAACCCTTATCTTTTAAAATATCTCCACTACCACCTTTACATCAATTACATTAACATCAACCTACACCACTCGACGCCGCTCCACCACCAATAGTCGCCGTCATCACAACCAGTCGCCGCCACCACCAGAACGTCGCAGCCGCCACCGCCACCGCATTGCGCGGGTACCATGCTAGTATAAATCAATAAATGTGTATTGACTATTGATTACAAGCAACAAAGAATCACCTCGTGAATGAATAACCGTCAAAGCAACCAAGATTCAAATTTACAAAACCAACCTTCTAATTAACAAAACTTTCAATCCCGACACAAAAGAACTTCAAATTTCCCTATCCCACTTTCAAAAATCTCAGATCCACACACACACACACTCTGTTTCTCCTAAATCACGCTCATCATCTCTCCCAATGATATATCTAATTTCTCCGTAAAACCCTAACATTTCAATTCTGTTAGATCTTATATATATACACCGACTCAATTACCAATACATATAATTATACATACATATATCATAGATATATACATAACTAGAATCGAAGAAGATGTATATGGCGTACGGATGGCCGCAGGTGATCCCATTGGAATCAGGATTGTGTCCTACTTCACAGCAGATCATATATCTTAAAGTTGTTGATCGGTTATTTCTTGTTGTTTGCCCTTCGCATTTAGAGCTCTGGAGCTCTTCTCAGGTCTATTTCTATCTCTATTATTACAAATTATAGAATTATATGTTGTATATATATACGTTTTGAAATTATATTATTAGGATTTAGGTTAGGAGTGTTAGGTGTTTTTAATTCGTGTTAGTTGAAATAGTGATGTATTATAGGTGAGATTGATGTAATGTATACTCGATATTGATGATTATCAGAAATTGAGTATAAATGTTGTTGATGTTTGGAATTTGATCCTTTGAACACCGAAACGATGCGTTGCATCATTAGGTTATGAGTTTTAGGCTTTACCTCGTTTGAACTAGTTGTATTAGAATCAATGATGTATTTTAGGCGAGATTGATTCATGAAATCAATGATTAGGAGCACAAACTTTTGCTTGTCCAATAGTTAGTTACTGACTTTGTATTAGAAGCAATGAAGTATTAGGAATGAAGGTACTACAAACAAACAAATGATGTGATACATCATTAGATCATACGGTTTAGTTGTTTTTCTGTGTGGCGTACCAGAAACAGTGATATACTTTAGGTGCAACTGAGGTTTTTGATTCATGAGATTGGTGATTATGAGCATTAGTTTTATTACCACTTGGTGATTCGTGAGATTGGAGATGTCCGAACCGCGTACCAGTTTTCGTTCTCGTACCGGACCGTACCGCGATCCATGTGACTATATTATAGTGTTTGTATATATGTATCATCGCCTGCACAATTGTTAGATTGAAGCTGTTAATGAGAGTTATCATGTGGACATTTTAAATTTTACTATGAATATTTCTTTGACTTGGTTCAAAATCTGTACAAGTGCATTTACTGTTTACTTCAGGTTGGTAATGTGAATTATATGTTTGTGTGGGTTTGAATTGAGATTTGAATAACTAAATATGATTTTTATTTTTTTATTTTGGTATAATAATTTGGTGCAGCATAGGGTGAGGTTAGGGAAGTATAAGCGAGATCCAGATTCAATAAAAAGAGAGGGAGAGAACTTGCAGGCTATCTGGAGCCCTGATACTAAATTAATTGCTGTTCTTGTAAGTATGGGAGTGGCTAAATGGCCTTCTTTTTATTGTTATTGTTTTTCTGCAACTTCACAAATGTCATATCTGTTGCCTTCCCTTGCAGACATCTTCATTCTATCTTCACATTTTTAAAGTCCAATTTTCTGAGAAAAAAATACACATAGGAGGAAAACAACCTTCCAATCTGTCTTTTGCAACTATTTCTCTACTTATGAGTGAAGTGGTCCCTTTTCCAGGCAAGGACTTGACAGTGTAAGCACCACCTTTAACTTCTTAAAGCTTTGAGATGAATTGTGTTATTTATAAGTCGTTAGCACATTGTAAGTTTGTTATATGCTGTCTTATCAATAGTAATATAATATGTTTTCATGTAAGAGTTGTGTGTAAAGATAGTTAACACAAAAGAGGACACAGGTGGCAAGGTTTTTTTTGCACAAGATTTTTTATTATGATAATTGTCGGATATATTATGATTGAAAGCGCTGTTAGCAAGACGTTTGGTTTATGAGATTACAATCAATCAAATTGTATCCAACAGTTTTACCTTTATCTTTGCTTGTTTACCATTTAAATTATAATCTTTCTAAGGATTGTTTAATTGTGCTTTTTTTCATATGATCAAATTAACAATTTGAAAATGCAATTTAATTTCATCTATTAAACTACCTTAACCAAGTCTGAATAAAATGGAAGTTTATGATGATGTTTGATAAAAAGAACTGTTGTATGTGCTTCTTGTACTTATTAATACGCGAGTCTGTATTCAGTTCAGTGTCCTTTTTAATGGACTCAAATGGCCTGTACTTTTTAAGCGAGAACATTCTTAGGTTATCATTCATTAACTTTAAGTTATCATCTCTCTGGTGAATAATGATTTTGAAAGTCAGATCTGTTCTTAAAGTACGAAAGAAGTCACAAGTGTTAGATTGAGTTTCTGAATGAAAAGGAATCTACATACATTATCTACACTTACTCCTATTGGATGCTAAATATTTATTTCTTTTGTTTTTGTGACAGGAGCAATATTATCTGTGACAACAAAAACTTGTTGGTTGGACTTTCTAATGGAGCTTTATATAATATGTCTTGGAAGGGTGAGGTAATGCAAGCCGCATGGTGGTCAACTCATGAAGTATTGTGATACTCGTTTTCATTGGGCACATTAACCAGTAAAAATGACTAACACGTTCCTCTTAATCATATCTTTTTCTTTTTGACTTTCTTTTGTACAGTTTTATGGATCATTGGATCTGGACTTCCATTTGTGTAATGCAAATGGCCATACAAAATTGTCCAATGGCGTTGTATCATCAAGTCATTCTTTGTCTAGAAAGTCAGCCGTCACTTATTTGGAGTTTTCTTTGCCATTGAAGCTGTTATTTGTTCTATTCTCCGATGGACAATTGGTGTTATGTTCTGTAAGCAAGCGAGGTTTAAAGCAATCTGATTCTGTTAACCCTGAGTATCGATTGGGCTCTGAGGTTTAAAGCAATTTGTTGTTTGTCATGATATTAGCATTGTCTGATGGTATGTTGGTTTGGAAATTAGAACATTGGTATACTTTGGACGATAAAAGTATGATTTATGTTGGCAGTATAATCTTTTATGCATTTTATTTTAAAAATAACACTTATTGTTTAAAAAGTATATAATGAAGCCCGTGTTACCA
>JAOEHQ010046777.1:0-11284 GCA_025447715.1 Asclepias incarnata
GATGGCGTTGGTGGTGGCGGCGGTGCGGGCGACGGTGGTGATGTGGTGGTGAATGTAAAAGTAATTGATGTAGAAGGGATATTTTATTTTAAAGGTTGAGGGATCTATGTTGTAAATTATTTCATTAAGGGTATTATAGGTATGTTAGGTGGAGATGTTTAAAGTAGTGAAGAAAGGGTAGGAGAATTTTAGTCTCATCATTCATCTTTTGAGAATTTGGGGGAGGGGGTTCCCCTTTTATATAGTATTACAGATAGAAGGGTACCCGTGCAATGCGGCGGCAGCGGTGTCGTGGCGGCGACGGCTATTGGTATTGGTGGTGGGGAGACGGGTGGTGGCGGTGGCGGTGGTGTGGGGCATTTTGGGAGTTGATGTAAAAGGGGGTAGTGTAGTTATTTTAGGTGTTGAGGGATGTATGTTGTAAACTATTTCATTAAGGATATTATAGATATTTTTAAGTGGGGATGTTTAAATTAATGGAAAAAAAGAGGGGCATTTTAGGGTTATAACGTGTGGGGCATTTGGAAATTTAACGATCTTTACTAACAGATATGTTAGACCAAGGATGGAAAAAATTCTTGATTTTGATATCTTATTGCTAATGAACTTGAAAAAAGACCCGTTGCAGAAACGTACAAAACAGAGGGGACCAAAATTTTATTTAACTCCCTAATAATAAAAGTAAATAGGATCTATATCAAATATTAAATGATGATGATCTATACACTATCAGTTTTTAGTCATACAACTAAACATGCTAAGTGCCTATAGTATAACAATGCCAAACATGTTTAATGGTATATAAATAAAGGAAAAACAAAACATATATCCTTCTGTCATCAAAAAATTCCTCATTACAATCTTACCCTGTTCGATTAAAAAAAAAAAAACCTTAAAATTATAATTATGCTCGCCATCCCCTATAAATAAAAGCTGTTGGATCATTACTCAATATAAAAGCATACAAATACAAATCGAGAATAGTATCTCCATCTTCTTCACCAGTACTACCCACCAGCATATACACCACCAGCATCTTTTCCGGCCACCACTCCTCCGTCGGATGAAGGGGGCGGCCGCCACCGGAGAAACCCACCACCATAACCCGCCGGAGAAACCCACCACCTCCATCTTCTTCATCAATGTGATACGGGTTTGCTTGAAACAAAGATTGTTCATGAACCTTACCTAACCACTGCCTGAATTACTTGATCTGATTGAATTATAAGTATAGATAGATATGAGGAATACGACGACGTTCAATGGAGCGAATGTATTCATGTCTAGGAAGTTAGTCCCCCCCGAGATTTTCGATTCCCTTTACGACATCCTTAAACATAACGCTGCTTCTATCTTCTTATGTTCTGATCCCTCTCGTAACGGTCCTAACGATTACCACATTATCGCCTCTCGTGATCATGTATGTGTTATATATATACCTACATATATTATATATATATATATATATGTGTGTGTGTGTGTGTGTCTTTTTTTAGGGCAAATGCTATGTAGTTAAGGACAAAAATTTCGTTGGTTATGGTCAAGGACCGAGATTTGATATTTTCGAAATTTCGGTGGAATTTCGGTATTATTTCGGAAATTTTAATATTATGCAATATTTATATATATATAATAATTAATACTTAATACTTAATCTAATTACAAAAGTCAAGCTTAAAAGTGTCAATATTTGATAGATAAGTGTTAATACTTGCAAAAATTAGTGTTTATTATGTTGTGTTTAAGTTTGGACAAAGAAAAATTTTTTAAAAACCTGGAAAACCGGTATACCACCGAAATTTGGACCAATTTCGGTGAGATTTCTGTAAATTTCACCGAAAATCTCGGGACCGAAATTTGGACCAAAATTCTGGACCGAAATACCACTGGAGGACCGAAAACCGAAATACCACTAGTAAACCACCGAAAACCGAAATACCATTGGTATACCACCGAAATTCTGGACTGAAATACCACTGGAGAACACAAGAGTTTTCCATTTTTGAAATAGAATTTACCTGAAAACTATAAAAATGAATTTTCCTAAGTGGAATCATAATTTGAAACAGTGAGTTTTTTAAATGTGTCACGGAAATGTACTTTATGTATCCTATTATAAAACTTGCTATTGTATGTATCCAACTCTAAGTTGTTGCTATTTATATTTATCTGACCTCTTATGACTTGAAAATTAGTGATACACCGGGGTTTTGATGGTAGATACAACGACAATTACTGAAAGTTGGATAATACGATAACAAGTTTTAAAGTTGGATACATGCAATATGTTTTCGGGTAAAGTTAGATACATTAAAAAATATTTAACCAATTTGGTATATGTTGTGTTTGTATTATGTTTGTGAGAGTTTGAAAGTTAAGTATTGTTTTGTTTTGCAGGAAAAGTTCGATGATTTGCGTCAGAAAGGTTGTAATTTGCTTGGTATGGTTGTCAGCTTACCCTCTCAGGTTTCTTGATCTTTGTTTGTTTGTTTAGTTTTACGTACTTGAAGCATACGAAATGGTTTCATTATTTTGTTCTGAACTATTTGAACTTTAGCATCCTTGGTTGAGGTTTATTGCAAGTGCATTGAGCGACTGTATCATGAGTTATCCGCAACTGTATCATGAGTTATGAAGCATGTCTGTGTTCTTTTGGATATTTGGAGATATTCATCTTATTATATAGTTCTGATAAATTGGCAGTTTTTAGAATATTTTTTTGAATTACGATGTTGATTTGAACAGATCATGACAGTACCTATTAGGCTATTAGATAGATGATACTCCTACATCTGCTTAAATATGATATTATTGTATTATTATATAGCTAACCCAGTTACTTGAAGTGGTTCGATTCCCCTGGATTAGACCCTTTAGTGAAGTATGCTAAAAGAAAGACATGAGAAGCAGATGCAGGCCGAGATAAGCTTGAATATATGTAGTAAAGTAAAATGTGACTATTGGAGCATGACAGTGTATGACTTTATGAGCTGCAACTTTTTTTATACGGTGTGAGTGGAGTAATTAGTATACTCTCATCTAGGTTATTTTAGTGATATGTGAATATAGATTTTCTTTGGAAATTGCTCAATGGATTAAAGTTTTCAGTATGATAGCAACGTGTATTAACTCAGAGGTGCATCTGACATGTCAGAAGAACTTGTTGTGTTAGTTTGTAAGATGTGATGATGTGTTACAATGTGCTACTTCTACCTTTCCCAGGTCCTCAATGTGTGTTTGTCTGTGCAAAAGAGCACAGAGCGCTGCCAAAACAAGGATTCACCTGTTGCCTTGCGATGGATGGAGTCAAAATACTGGCTTCTGGCTTTGAAATGGAGGCGAAGGTTATTTTCTCCTGTTCCCTACTTACTTTAACAAGTATTGCAGGGGAATGTATATGGGATTTTTTGTTGCTCTTCTAATAATTCTTTTAGCTCTGTTCTTTATTTGATAGAAAGGGGACACATACGCGCACACACTCACATATATGTATATCATGTGTTGTGCTTTCAGAAATTTTTACGGTCCTATTAATTCTCCTTACTTCTCTCTTGAGCATGACTGATATTTATATATATATATATATATATATATAGCTTACAAATAGCTTGAGACATAGTTTACTGGTATATACACGGTTAACTGATTTTTGCTACTACCTTGATTCTCCACCATTTGTCATTGAAGTAATACATAATTTAGCTGGCATAATATTATATGATGCGACTAAATTAACTAGATATATTTTCGATCATAGCATATCAGTACTCCCTCTATTCTTAAGTTAGAGGCAACTAGTCCTTTTTGAGATTTGCCGATATTGGAATGACTTGGAAACATGATATACTAATTGGAAAATAGCTCAATATCAATTTTCAAATTGCCCAGCTATATATGCAAAACATATGTAAAAGATACATTTTAACTAAATAAACAAAGAATAACTTCTACATGATGGACACATCAATTGCTTCATGTTAAACTCAAATGCTTCACATCCATAGTACACCCCGTTTGAAAATTTGAGGCCAAGCTTGAGGAACAAAAGTCGGATTAAGAATTTGCACCTTATTCTATAACTTAAAAGAAGAAAGTTGCAAGTATAGTTGTTGGATGTTACAAGTCTGACTTTTGAAATTTGTATGCTAATAATTTTTTACTTTAGTTTGATAATTATTAAATAATAACAATAAGTGAAGCTACACGAGGCCATGATTTTTAACACAAATGAGGTAGCATTGAAGTTCATGATGGCAATTTTTTGTTTTTCTCCTGGGTAAGTTCTACTTTTCTATTATTTTTCTGCCTCACATGCACCCTCGAACTCATGAACTCAAACGTCATAAGTGAACTTGAAACCAACAAGCCACAAGAAGGTTGGTAATTTCCATTGTTTCTGGTTATCAGTTAACAATAATTGCCTGGATTTGGACAAAGCCCTCTCAGTTGACTTCTATAATTTTGACCTTGTTGCCTGGCCACAAGGTTTCAGTTTGTTTAGTTGGTGCTCCATTTTGGAGGCCTACAGTGTTTTGTGATTCCTGCTCAGTCTGATTGGGTTTTTAGCGAAATTCTTCGCTTATAAAAAAATCTTTCAGTTTGTTAGTTTGTGCTAAATACAGGGCACAAATGAAACCTGAAATCTTATTTGATGCTAAGGTTTCAATTAGTTTGACAGATATATATTGCCTTTGTATATATATATATATACCAGATTTGTAAATTGAATTGATATACAAGTGTTATGATTAGCGTGTCTTTTCTGTTTTTGTCTAGATCTATCTTAGTTTTTATGGTCTTTTTATTCATAAAGGTAAGATCTACAGTCTTTGAGGTCATGTTCCATTTTTCAATTGGAATTTGATTTCATGCCCATGTAAGCGTATAATTTTTTCTTTAAAATTTCTTGTAGGTTGAGATGGAGAAGTTGGTGACTGCTATGGGGGGTGTGTTGCAAACGAAAGCATCATCGGATGTTAGCTTTGTGATTGTGAAGAATGTACTAGCTGCGAAGTATAAGGTATCTGTTCCATTTTGCACATAAAATAATACCTATAGTTTTTCCTCTTTGGCTTTTTAAGCTTTTCAAGTCTGAACTTTGTTATTATCTTCGATGTGTTTTCAATGTGCAATGCATACACACACACACACATACATACTTACAAATGTATTTATACATAGACACCACAAATGCACATGCATACATTGATATGCACATATCTCTTTCTCTGCACACAGAAATATACACACACATACGTATGTGTTTTTGTTAAAGCAATTTTCATGCCAAATATATAACCATGTTGAGTCATCTATGTTTCTTTTGTACATATTTTACAGTGGGCATTGAACAATTTGAAGAAACCAATTGTCTCAGAGAGTTGGCTGCACCAGTGTTGGAAAGAGCATCGTGTTGTTCCTCATGAGTCATACAGAGTTCTTCCATTTTCTGGGTTAACTATTAGTGTCACCCAAGTTCCGTTAGGTTGACTAGCATGAAATACAATTGAGCATTGGCACATATGTCATAACGTATGCTGTTCTTCTCATGATGTTTGACTAACATGTTTATTTAATTAATTGTAGATGAACGGAAGGAGATGGAAAAGCTTGTTCTACAGAATGGAGGCAAATACTCTGCTGACCTCACAAAAAAGAGCACTCATTTAGTTTGTGATATATCCTACATTTTAACACACACTGACACAAGTAGATTTAATGATAAGCATGTTTTGGTCATTAATGCTTTCTATCTTGACAAGGGCTCTTAGGTTTATCTCTGGCTATATATATCTGTAGCTGTGACGTTCCTCACATGTTGAATATGCCATATTTATCTTATTCAGATTTCTGTCATTGTATGCGTGTTTCATGGCAACTTTATATATATGTTACTCCCTTGGTCCCAAAATAGATGTCCACATTAGTACTTTAGTTTGTCCCAAAATAATTGTCCACTAGCTATTACATGATACAATTATTATGCAATTCTAGTAACTCTGTGCCTTTTCCATTATAACTGGATTTTCAGCTGTAGGTCAATCATCTTTTTAGATGCCATTTTTGTCACTCTGCTGTGTTTATGTTGCATTACCTTCTTCTAGATTGTCTCGAAACTAGAGTCTCCTTAACTACAAACACACTCCTGAAGGTGACAAATACAAGGTTGCCAACAGATGGGGCCACATTAATATCGTCACTAGAGCATGGTTCAATCAGTCTGTTGCTAGAAGAGGTAATACTTTACTTAATGAGTTAATGGCCACTTAAACTGTATTTACATTCTTACAGTTTGATATCATGATTTAATCAAGCTTATATTAGTAGTGGTCACACACTTATTACTTTTATTTATTTTCTTGTTTCTGAAAATAGCATGTCTGAATGAAGAGTCATATCCTGTCCAAAGAATCCCTGCCACGTCGATGAATAGCCAAAAAACTTCTTTAAAGGTGCAGTCAATCAAGAACAATGTTATCGCCAAGTCACACTGTGGTCCGTGTTCTATGACCCATCAAGAGATTTCTGGTGATGGGTTGTCAGATGCTGACCTGGAAGCAACTGTTTCACAGAATATGGCTTCTACTATCTCCGATATTCCTAGTCATGTCAACGAGGACTATACACCGCCTTGCCTGCAGTCAAGTACTATGAACCTTGATGGTTGTGTTGCTGAGGACTCTCAATCTGGCGACTATGATTTATATTTGTTAAATTGCAAGATTCATCTTGTTGGTTTTGATGCTTCTGAAATGCGTAGACTGGTCAACATGGTTCGCAGAGGAGGTGGATCGCGTTATATGTCTCTCAATGAACAGTTAACGCACATTGTTGTTGGAACTCCCACAGAAACGTAAGTATTTTTTCATGATAATTACATAACTTATATTTTTATTAAAGTGTCTTTATAAATGTACGAAATCCAGGTGGCACTATTGACATCCATATTGATGCTACATCGCTTATTCCTTAAATACAATAACAAGTTAATAGGTTGCTTATATTACTAGTGCAAATAATCACATAAAATGAAGGTTGAAATTGTGAGAACACAAGACTTATTGTTCTTTCACATCCTTTTCCATTTGTATATTCTTTTGGATGAAGGCTGTCGGCATGTGATTATGTTCAGAGCTTAAAGTTAGGATGGCTAATTGGGAAAGTGCTTTGTAGCAATTGTACAAACCATATGTACTATCAAGTTATTTCACGATGTCTCAAAAATTCATTGCATTATTATCATTACAAACCATATGTGCAATCTAACACGCAATCATAGGCTCCCAAGTAATAGGAGGAGCCTACAGCACATGATTACATACAAATTATCAAAATAACTCTTCATGATATCCTTAAGAAAGAAGGATAATGTTAGGATTTTTAAGTTCATCTAGTGCTAAATTTCAATGTTGGACTTTGTTGTGGAATGAGAAAAAAAGGGTAAAGCCATTCATTTACCGTGACTTATGCAGTGAGAAGAAAGGAGTGAGAAGCCTCTCCGCTATGGGTGTCATCAGTGTGGTGAAAACAGTATGGCTTGAGGATTGTGAACGTGAAAAGAAAGAAGTTCCCGTAGTTCGGAGACATGTTGCTTATGATTTTCTCCTCCCAAAAGGTATGGTATTCATCTAATAATATCTATCGGCTCATCATGTTTCTTAAATTTATCAACATACTTAACAATCATGTATAAAGGTATAATTCTATCTTGTTTTCACCATTATATTATTTCTATAAGCAATATGTTTCATTGTTTTTTTTACTCAATTTTTTGTTGTTGACTAATTGCATTTCACGATTTGGAAGATTCCATATCTCTTAGCAAGGGATCTGTAAGTGCAATGCCTAGTCTGAAAAAAGCGAACCTCTCAACCATTCAACCAATTTTGCCAAGTTATCAGTCCCGGAGGTATAAATATTACAGTTATGATGTGTCTGGAGATGAGAGGGACCTAAAAGTCACCATGAACACAAAAGCTTTTTTAAACTTTCGGTTTTGAATTTAGCCATAAGAAGTTTTTAAATATTTGCAGTTGGACTAAGGGTCAACAGAATGTGCAACATGGCATCAGCAACAAAAGCCAGGATAATAAATCAAGTGTCTTTAAAGGGAGATCTTTTCGCTTTTCCAGTTCCTTCCCTGATGTTCAAGTAAGCTTATTTTTCACTCTTTGTACCTTTGCAACGTATACATCAGTTATAGTTATAGAGCATATGGACTAGAATATTGTGCGTTTGGTAGGGGGTAAGGAGAAATCGAAATGATTTCATTTCCTTCATTTGGTTGGTCTGAGAAAAGGAACACAAAGAAATGTAAATTCTCAGAGAAAAGCTTCCTTTGTATTTTTCATTTCACTCCATTTTGTGTGGAAATGGTTTTTGTGAAGAAAATTTCTCCGTATGATTTATCAAGAGAAATGGTTTACTTCTTAAAAAGGAGGAGGGGTATAAATTAAATATCACGTGAAAAGCACATTTTCCCCCAAAAGCCCAAATCAAAAACTGTTCAAGACTCTAGACTCTCCCAATGATTTATTCTGATCTTCCCTTCCCCTGCCATCCTCCCCTGTCCCCCACCACCATCCACGGTCTTCTTATCTGCTTTTCAACCTCCGTGACTAAGGTTTTTCATGTTGGTGCTAAATTTATACGGTCAAAGTTAGCTCAGTTTTATGGATTTCGTGAAATTGCTAACAGTTATGCATTGTGTTGGTGCATTTCTGTGTGACAACAGCATTTGAGAAGATGGTCTTGAGTCATTTATAATGTAATAATATTTAACGTTAGTTTTCGTATTTAATTGAATAAGGATCGAAAATGTCAAGCTAAAATGTAGGTAGAGCTCGACATGGTTGAGGTCGGCTGGTAGAGCTCGACCATGTAGAGGTCGAGTTGGGCTCGGGCTTTAGGTTGTTGATGTTAGTTTTCGGTCCATTTCGTTTAGTATAAATAGTAGATTAAACCTTGTGTCTAAGGTTAATCTCTCTAGCATATTATTCACGTTCTTGAGGAGCTTGTTTGTTACTTGTAACTGAGTTTATTGAAGTAATATAAGGCTTCGTTTATTATTCATATTATTGTTTAAGTTCTTTACATATTGTTGATTGCTAGTAATCAAGACTTTCCGCACTTGATTACTTGTGATTTAATCTCGTAGATCCAGTGGATTCGGGACTTACACGTTGTTCATGAAATCATGCGGTTATTAAACTTTGTGTAAATTTTATGTTTATGGTAAATGTATTGATTTTATTGGTATAAAAATGAATGTTTTAGTTGGTGTAATATGATTGGAATGTTTTCATGGTTTCATGTTTATTTTAGTATAGTTTTGTAATCAAAACTCATTTTCATTTCTCCTGTTTTGTTTTGTTACCAAACATTGAAATTGATTTCTTTCATATTTCTCGGGTTAATTTCTACGTTAATACCAAACAATGGAATTCATTAGATTTCTCAGCTAATTTCATTTCTATATACTTCATTTCTCTGTATCATTTCATTTCACTGAATTTCTCCCTACCAAACGTGTCCTTAATGCTTTGGAAGTTGTAAAATGATGGATTAGTAATTGCACATATATAAGTATTATGAAGTATGCAGGTGATCTTCTAGAGTTTTCAAAACATTTTCCTTTGAACTAATGTATGCTTAGTACATATGCATGTAGTTATATCTATGATTTTGCAGTATAATGTTTTGGAAGATCTAGAAAGTTACTTTAAATTGTCTGGAATGAAAATACAGTAATAATTGCGGTTCGTGTAAGCTACTGAATAAGTTTGTAGGTTGTTGGCACCATAATATCTTTAAGCTATTCATGTGACCTTGCTTTGTTATATATAACAGCTTTGCTGCTTATGTTTTATTTACTTCATGTTAACAAAAATTCAGAATATTTTCCTTCTACAAATGTTTTTTTCTTTTTGAATGTATTGATGCTTGTAACTTATTAGGTTATTTGTTCAGAGAGGTGAAATTGTGGATTGGATTCATGAAGGGGGCGGTGAGGTGGTGGAAATTCAGGAGAAAAGTGTTAATTACATTGTCGAATCCCATGGTGTGCTATGTGGTCGAACCCAATTTAATGGTGTTACAAATGTATCCTCTCACTGGATTAGGTCATGTCTACAAGTAAGTAAATCTAAATCAATAATTCTTCTGGTATTATGTAACCATGTACCCTAATTAAGCATTGTGTTTACCCAAATATATCTTAGAAAATTTTAAACAAGTATTTAATGTTATTGTTTGAATATATATGTCTGACATTTTCTGTCTAGCCGGGTCAATATATTGTTTTAATCATCTAACATATATATAGACTAATGGCACAAGTTATGTTTTAAGAATAATATTGTAAGAGTTGCTTAATATCATCCCATTTCTGCTTATAAGATATTATAGTTATGCAAAATGCATAAAATCACATATATAAAAAAAAGTGTAGAATATAATCGTTTTACTCGCATTTTTTGAGTCACCAGATGGAAAGCATCAACGTTCATAAATTCTTAATATCCGTCGACCATCAACACATTTGAAAATCCATAATTTGGTTTTTCTGAGTGCACAAGTTAAGAAGTATTCTATTAACTTCCAATTTCTATATATAAATGTACTTCATTTGAATTATCTTCTCTTTTATTTGAGTATTTAGTCCTCGATTAGATTAATGGGATTTTTTCTGAGATTAATGGAGTAATTAAAGCAAGGGCAAAATGGGGAAACGATAAAAATAAGAGATATTATTTAATGCTTTCTGAGATGTGCACTTAGGGTAAAACTCTCAACACTAGTATTTATTCGTTTTTCTATTGTTATTATTTTGTTTGTTGGAATTGCTTTTCCAAATAACTGTTTTTATAGTATAGTTGCTTTTAGTATAGAAAAGTCACATATGCTGAAAACAATAAACTGATTCTTTCCCTCATTAGTCTTCCAAACACTTACTTTAACAAGGAGCTGGTAATCTATATGAATTTTTGTTTGCTTATTTAAGTATAATTGAGCTTTTCCTGTCTTTTATTGCTGCATGATTGCATTTATCTCTCATTTGTACGTATTAGCGATGTTTGCATGTATCATTTGTTGGGAGCGTCTAATAAAAGTTGAATATTTATGCTGAAGGATGGCCACTTGCTTGATGTTAACAGTCACATTCTCTTTTATCCACTTCAATGCAAAGTTCCTTTACCTGGATTTGAAGGGCTTCAGTTTTGCGTATCTCAGTATGAGGAGAAGCATAGAGAGCTACTGAGAAACTTATGCCATGTTCTTGGAG
>JAOEHQ010046778.1:0-11283 GCA_025447715.1 Asclepias incarnata
GCGTAGTACCGTGCACAACAGTAGCCACCGTAAGATTTAATAGCTTAAGTGCGGCGCACCTATTTTCTTAGGTGTGCCACACTGAAGGGTCGGCCAAAAATAGGTTTTTGTAAACAATATAAATATAAGCCTAAACCCTTCCATTCGCCCAAATTTTCTCTCATACAAATTGTAGGGTATTTTTAGGGTTCTTTGAGCATCTCAACACCCTTGGAAGGCCACTAGATCGTATGGTACAATATGTTTTCATGTATTATGATTGTGATTTTTTTTGTAATATGAGTAACTAAACTTTTATTTATCTACTAAGATAAAATGAAATAATATTGTGATGGTTGCAATCTAATGAATTCTTGTTGATACACTTAGTGTTTTGTTGAAATCTTAATGTGTTGATTTCTTGTTATTTATTATTATCTTGTTGGTTATATATTTGTGCTTATAATGGTATTACTTGCATGATTCTATGATTTTAATTGTTTGGTAAACAATTGGCTTTAGTTCATGGTATGATACAGAATGATTTAATAATAATAGAAATTAATGTGTTAATAGTTTGGTAAACTAATAGGTATACTATACATACTGATAGCTATACTATACATGATAAGGCACATTGCCTGTGTTTAAGAATCTAATTATTGGTATTTTCTTGTTTATAAATTTAAAACTAGATTTTACACATCAAAGTCTAGCTTTTTCAGGTATAACATGTATGGTTTTCAAAGAATATCATAGTAAACATGTTTACTAATACTGAAGATGTTGGAGGTTCGAGGTCAATAGCAAAGCAAGTTTGGATTACAAAGAGTAGTCTAGATATGACTACATGTGTGTCTAGTAATAAGATTGTGTGGAATAATGTAATTCCAAAACATGTACCAAATTGTAAATCTGTGTATGTGCCTATGGGCAAAGACACACTGCATAGTGTGTATGTTTCTAAACTTGTAGCTTCTAGATGTTTGCATGATGTTGTTAATCGTTATATATCTCATTTGCATAAATTTTTCCCTGTGTGTGTTAAACCGCAAGGACCCATTTACAAGTGGGTACCTATACATGCTTAAATTTTCTAATTGTAGGGAATCCTGGTATATGTATGCTATTTAGATTCCGGATGTTTTAAACACATGACCATGGATAAATCAATCTTGTGAAATTTTGTTGATAAGTTTCTAGGAACGGTCCATTTTGGAAATGATCACTTTGTCGCAATTCATGGATATGGAGATATCATTCAGAATGGGATCACAATCAAGAGGGTATTCTATGTTGAGCATTTGGGGCAAAACCTATTTAGTGTTGGTCAGTTTTATGACAATGATTTACAAGTCGTTTAACATAGACAGTCATGCAATGTTCAAACCGAGGATGGTGTTGATCTTTTAACTGGAGAACGAGACAAGAATCTTTTCACAATCAATCTCCATGATATACCCCATTCCTCAAATCTTTGTCTCTTGTCCAAAGCTACCGCAAAAACTCCTAGTTTGTGGCACCGATGTCTTTCCCACTTGAATTTACAAATGATAAACAATCTTGTTTCCGAAGCAGCTTGTTGAGGGACTTTTGGATTTCAAAATACGACAATGATCATGTTTATCCCGCATGTGCCATGGGGAAAATGAAAATGGATTCATACAAATGCAAACCATTCGAAAACACCAAATGTTTGCTTCATCTTTTACATATGGATTTGTGTGGACCAATGAGAGTTTAAAGCATCTACGGAAAAAGACACATTTGGGTGGTTGTCAACGATTATTCTCGTTACATATGAATATTCTTTTTGCGCACCAAAGATGAAGCACCGTCGACAATCATTGATTTTCTGAAGTTGACTCAAGTGAATCTATAAAAACCAATTCATATCCTTCGAACTCATAATGGTACTAAATTCAAGAACTCAACATTTGACTCGTACCTTAAAGCTGTTGGTATTGTGCATCAATTTTTAGCGACTCGTAATCGTCAACAAAATGGGGTCGTAGAACTTCGTAATTGTACACATGTGGAATAATTGAGAACTATGTTAGCATATTCAAAACCTCCACCCTATCTATAGGCGAACTTAGTTTCCACCACATGCTTCACACAAAACCGTTCAATCATAAAGAAACGACCCGACAAAGGTCTATGTGAGATCATTAACAACCGAAAACCCAATGTAAATTTATTTTATATTTTTGGTTGTTTATGCTATTTTCTCAAAGATTGAGACAACCTTTGGGAAGTTCGACAAGAAAGGAGATGAGTCAATTTTCATTGGCTATACAAGAACTCCGTTGCATTTTGTGTATATAATCATCAAAGTCGAAAAATTGCTGAAAGTGTAAATGTTTGGGTTGATGAGTTGTCAGAAATGGTTCTTGAACAACACGGTTGAAGACCAGCTCTTCATGGTCCAAATGCTTTCGCGCTAAATCAATCAAGTAATTTACCACTGATTTCTCACCTCAGCCAACATTGAGGAAACTTGAGATTCTATTTGAGAACTTTTATTGGGATTTATCCTCTCCCCACCACAAGTTGAGCAAGAAGATTCCAATATCTCTAATGATTCTTCAGATCCAATTAAACTATTAGCACCTTCCGTTTTCTGAATAAGTCGAACACCAATCTTCTTCTTCAACCTCTACTTCAAATAATTCTTCTTCTACCCCAAGTTCAAATGATTTTTCTCCTTTTTCTGCAAACGATAATTCTTCTCCTTCTCCTTCTTCTGCAAACGATAATTTTTCTCCTTCTCCTTCTCTTCCTCTCCTTCTTCCTCACATAACTCTGATTCAATTTCTACTTCTCAGCTACCAAATGATTTTTCACCACAAAATCCACAAACTCCTCAAATAACACAATCCACAACTCCTTCAAAAAATCCATATTTCTACATTCAACCCGATCCAATGAAATTCAATCCAAATCTTCATGCCCTATCATTCGAACATTTCGATCATGTTCCAACATCGTCTTATGTTGATTAATCTTTGGATGGTGTGCATTCTGATACTTACCCCCATGAAAGGAAGTGGACTTGATCTCATCTGATTTCTTAAATTATAACAGATCCATCTACGAGTGTGTTAACATGACAGGCAACAACTAATTAGTGTTTATACACAAACTTTCTTTGCATGGTGGAACCTCCAAGGTCTCCGAGGCTTTACAAGATCCAATTTGGGTTGTTGCAATGAAATATGAAATCAACCAATTTGAGAGGTTAAAAGTATGGAGATTGGTTCCATGTCCCCGGAATAAGTCAATAGTTGGTACGAAGTGGATTTTCAAGAGTAAGAAAGATGACAATGGGGTAGTAGTGCGCAATAAAGCTTGTCTAGTCATGAAGGGACATTGCCCACGGTAAGGAATCGATTATGATGAAACACTTGTTCTTGTGGCACGGATTGAGGCGATCCAGCTCTTTTTGGCATATGCGGCTCACAAGAACTTCACTGTGTAGCAGATGGACGTCAAAACCGCATTCTTGAAGGGAGTCCTTAATGAGGAAGTATTTATTGAGCAACAAGAAGGTTTCATTGATCCAAAGGTGCCTAACAATGTATACATCTTGGATAAAGTGTTTTAGGGCCTCAAGCAAGCTCACCGCGCAAGGTACGATCCTCTTTCAACTTTCTTGCTTAAATTTGGTTTTTCAAAAGGCTAAATTAACACAACCTTCTTTATAAAATGACAAGGTCATGACATCATTCTTATCCTAATTAATGTCGAAGTTATCATTTTTGGGTCGACGAACAAACAATACCGCAAGAATATTTTTGCTTTAATGGTTAAAATTTTTGAAATGAGAATGATGGGTGAACTAAGATTTTTCCTTGGATTGCAAGTAAGACTATTGCCGAATTGGTTTTTTATAAATCAATCTAAATACATACTTGATATGTTGAAAAAGTTTGTCATGACTAATTGTCAACCCATTGGAACACCCATGGAGGCTCGAACAAAGATGTTGGTGCATATTTAAGCATTATGGATAAATGAACATCTCTTTGTTTTGATGATGATTTATATATAAGTATGAGGCTAATTGGTGCATATAATGATTTATACATACATACACTATGTAACTCTTACCAAAACCCCAAAACGGATCAAATTTATCAAAACAATAAAAAAATAAAGTGGCACTATCTAGTTCGGACCGGAGGCAGACAGGAGAGCATGGACGCATCCGTGCCCGCATCCATCCGTTTTTTGTCCTCGAACATCACATTTTTATTTTAGCATTGTTCGACGTTTTCAAGGTCTAAAACTTACTTAATATGATACTTCTAGCAAAACTATAGTCAGATTTTCATTTCAACGACTTTGATTTTTGGGCGAAAATTGGGCTAAATTTTCTAAGTAGTGGGTCATTAGTATAAAGAATAAAAGTTGATCAAAATTGTTTGTCTTGGTCAAAGTCCTGGATATTTCCTAATCAAACTCTCTCTACTCTTGAATATATCTTAAATATCAATCTTTGTTAGAAATATAAATTGTAATAGTGTTGATTTGTATTTTGTTCTTATAATGTAAATGTTTAAGTGTGGAAGGGGGCAAAATGGAAATAGTCAATCTTGTATATATACCCCTTCCATCACTCCCTGATGTAACCTTTTACACATTCATGCAATCTAATCATTCAACTTGATTATATTTCTCTCTCAATTACACACACTTACACACACTCATAACCGACTTCTACACACACTGAAACACACATGGAAACTCAAATTCACTACTTTACAAAGGTTCAATTTTGTCCGGAATTTCTTGAGAGCGATACATTGTTGAAAGAGCAATTCTACCAAAAATTAAAGAAGAGTATTCGAGAAAAGATAAGCTTGAGACAAATGGACTCCTTTTCTATGCTAGTTGATGTGGCACGTGATCATGAAGTTGAATTATCGCAACTCGACTAAGACAGATCGAAGAGGAAGAGTGATGGAGTTAACTCTCCAAGCAAACGTCCTAGGTATGATGGTAGTGTAAGTGGAAATAGTCCAAAGAAGGACAAGCCGTTTTGCAAGATATGTAAGAAGAATCATTTCGGGGTTTGTAGAGCGGGGATCGGGGGATGCTATACTTGTGGGAAGCCCGGTCACGTTAGCAAAGATTGCAAGTCGAATCCTTCTAAGACGGTAGTTTGTTTTAAGTGTTTTCAAGGAGGACATTGGAGGAGTTCTTGCCCAATGTTAAGTGAGGAGGAAAAGAGAGAAGAAAAAAGAAAGGAAGCGGAAAGAAAGAATGCAAGGACAACGGGAAATCCGAGGGGAAGATCATTTCAACTAACCGTGGAAGAAGCTAAGAAGGCCGATGATGTCGTGACAGGTACCTTTCTTGTATGTGATATTCCTATGAGAATCTTGTTTGACTCGGGTGCCAATAAATCTTTTATTGCTTCTAGATTTGTAAATGTCATTCCTTGTTCCATGTCGAAATTAGAATCACCGTTAAATGTAGAAGTTGGCAATGGTAGTGTTGAGTTAGTCTATGATGTTTTTCATGATTGTAAAGTTAAGATCAACTCCGAGATATTTCTAGCCATTCTGGTGCCATTTCCAATGGGAGAATTTGACGTAATATTGGGGATGGATTGGCTAAGTACTCACAAGGCTAATATTGTTTGTAATAAGAAAGTGGTTAAATTGAAGACTTTTAGCGGTGAAGACATGGTTATTTATGGTGATAGAAAGGAACGATCATTTTCTTTTTGTACTTTTGCTCGTGCACGTAAGCACATATCTCGTGGGTGTCAAGCCTATTTTGCTCATGTTATTGATTCCAAGAAGAAGCCTCCATCTATAGAGGATATTCCTGTTGTTTGTGAATTTCCTGATGTTTTTCCCGAGGACTTGCTGGGTATTCCTCCCGTACGGCAAGTTGAATTCTCTATTGATCTTATTCCCGGAGCCTCTCCCATTGCTAAGACTCCTTATCGTTTAGCTCCAAGTGAAATGCAAGAGTTGATGAAAAAACTCCAAGAATTACTTGACAAAGGTTTCATCCGTCCTAGTAGTTCTCCTTGGGGTGCACCAATCTTATTTGTCAAGAAGAAAGATAGTAATATGCGTATGTGCATTGACTATCGTGAACTCAACAAAGTTACCATCAAGGACAAGTATCCGTTGCCAAGAATTGATGATCTATTCGATCAATTACAAGGAGCTTCATATTTTTCTAAAATAGATCTTCGTTCTGGTTATCATCAACTCAAAGTACGTGATGAAGATATTCCAAAAACTGCATTTCGTACTAGATATGGGCACTTTGAATTCGTTGTTATGCCATTCGGTCTCACGAATGCTCCCGCGGCTTTCATGGATCTTATGAACCGGGTGTGTCGTCCTATGCTTGATAAGTCGGTCATAGTTTTCATTGACGATATTCTTATCTATTCCAAGAGTAAATCCGAACACAAAGTTCATTTACGTGAAGTTTTGGAGACATTGAGAAGGGAAAAGCTCTATGCCAAGTTTTCTAAATGTGAATTTTGGCTAAGGGAAGTGCAATTTCTTGGCCATGTGGTTAGTAATGAAGGCATTATGGTAGATCCGGCTAAGATTAGTGCGGTTTTGAAATGGGAGCAACCAAAAAGTCCAACGGAAATTTGAAGTTTTCTCGGTTTAGCGGGTTATTACCGTTGTTTTATTCAAGACTTTTCGAAAATAGCTTCGCCTTTGACCAATTTAATGAGAAAGAATATGCAATTTAGTTGGGGAAGAGAGCAAGAAGATGCATTTCGACAATTACGAGAGAAGCTAAGTCAAGCCCCTGTGCTTGTATTACCGGATGGGGTTAAAGATATGACGGTGTATTGTGATGCGTCGTCAAATGGTCTTGGATGTGTACTTATGCAAAGGGGAAAAGTCATTGCCTATGCGTCAAGGCAGTTGAAAGAACACAAGAAAAACTATCCTACTCACGATTTAGAACTAGTGGTGGTTGTTTTTGCCTTAAAGATTTGGCGCCATTATCTTTATGGTGTCAAGTTTACCATCTATTCCGATCATAAAAGTCTCAAGTACTTCTTCGAGCAAAGAGATCTCAACAATCGTCAAAGGAGGTGGCTAGACCTTCTAAAAGATTATGATTGTGAAATTTTGTACCATCCCGGCAAGGCTAATGTAGTAGCGGATGCATTGAGTCGAAAGAATTCCCATTGTTCTCTTGTTGTTTCATCCTTACGTGTGTTGATCACGAATGACTTCTATGACCAAATAAAGGGAGCTCAAGAAAAGGCGATGCAAAGAGATCCTAAGCTTGAAAGGATCAAAGGTCAATATTTCTCAAAAGATTCTCGCGGTCTTATCATGCGATATGATAGGATTTGGATTCCATTCTCTAGTGAAGTGAAACGTGTCTTGCTCGATGAAGCTCACAAATCTAAGTATTCTATTCATCCGGGTGCAACAAAGATGTATCATGACTTGATGAGAGAGTATTGGTGGCCGGGAATGAAGCGTGATGTGGTAAAGCATGTTGAAAAATGTCTCACGTGTGCACAAGTGAAAGTCGAGCATCAAAAGCCGTGTGGGTTGATGCAACCACTAGAGATTCCAAAATGGAAGTAGGAACACATCACAATGGATTTTGTTACCAAATTGCCAAAGACGCCTAGAACTCAATTTGACACTATTTGGGTGATTGTTGATCGATTGACAAAGAGTGCTTTATTCTTACCTATTAGAGAAACGTCATCTTCGGAAGTGTTGTCTGGGATATATGTCAAAGAAGTTGTAGCAAGACATGGAGTTATTATCTCAGATAGAGATGTACGTTTTACTTCTCGTTTTTGGCGTAAGTTTCATGAAGAAATGGGCTCAAGATTGAATTTGAGCACCGCATATCATCCTCAAACCGATGGTCAAAGCGAAAGGACCATTCAAACTCTTGAAGATATGTTACGAGCATGTATAATCGATTTTGGTGGAACATGGGATTTGCACTTACCGTTGGTGGAGTTTTCTTACAACAATAGTTACCATGCTAGTATTCAAATGCCACCTTATGAAATGTTGTATGGTAGGAGATGTCGAACTCCTATTTGTTGGGGAGATGTTGGGCAACGTGAATTGGGTAGCACCGAAGTCGTTATGAAGACTACCGAGAAGATTGAAATTGTAAGAGAACGTCTCAAAGCGGCTCAAGATAGACAAAAGTCCTATGCGAACAAGAGAAGAAGACCACTTGAGTTCGATGTGGGTGATAGTGTTTTATTGAAGGTTTCTCCTTGGAAAGGTGTACTTAGATTTCGAAAACGAGGGAAGTTGAGTCCTCGGTTTATTGGACCTTTCAAGATAATTGCAAGAGTTGGAAAGGTAGTTTATCGTTTGGAATTGCCCGATGAACTCTTGGGAATTCATCCTACATTTCATGTTTCTCACCTCAGAAAGTGCCTCGCCGACGAGGATTCATATGTGCCATTGAAGGAAATAGAAGTCGACAATAAGCTCAACTATGTGGAATTGCCCGTTGCAATTGTTGAAGAAGAGCTAAGAAGAATTCAAAACAAAACCGCACGATCGTACAAGGTATTGTGGAAGCATGGGAGTATGAAACAATGTACTTGGGAATCCGAGAATGATGTCCTTGTTTATTATCCGTCATTGCATGCGGCTTGGATCACGAGGACGTGATCTATTCCAAGTGGGGGGGAGTTGTAACACCCCAAATAATTAAAGATAATAAAATAGCCTATTATTGTAGTTTTGCCTTTAAAATAAGTTCCTAGTATTTTATTTTGAGAAATAAGATTGAATGGATTGGAACTTAAATGGATAGCGGGTATTATACCCATCTAATTTAATTGAAATCGTGGCAAGACAGTAAGAAGCCAACACTTCCTCCTTTGATGAATCATAATTCCATAACATCATCTGCTACCTATTCTCTCAACTTTCATGTTAATTTTTAGAGAAATCATAATCAGAAAACATAACCCTCAATCAAGCAAACAATCTATAGAAATAATAAGAACTCATTTCCACCATTATAGTAGTAGCAAGAGAGTGCATTCCCAATTGAAGAAGAAGAAGGAATTAGTGAAATTATCCTCTTATTGTCTTAATTTTCTAAGGTAATGCTAATTCTTAATCTTATTTTATTAGGGTTCATGTAATTGAATGGAATTGGGGGTTTCTTAGAAATGGAATTTTTAGCATTATACTATGGAAGTTTATTATAGAATTTCTAATAATGAGGATTATGGCTAATAGAGTTGGTTAATAAGGATTTATATAGAATGATTTTTATGTGAAAAGCTTTAGTATTTTGGTTCATGAAGAACCATACAAGACTAATGTTGTTAATGGAATTGGTCAAAAGATGAATTGATAAGAGAGTATGATAATGACCATATTATGATGTTGATGAAGAAGCTAGTGATATGAAAATTGTGACAACCGTCTCGAGTCATGTACTAGTCTTATGTTCAGACGTTCTTTATTCTTTAGTGAATTTATTTAATCTCATTCTGTGTCCAATGTACATTCTTCCAGGTTTTAATTAAGTTTAAACTCGATGTATGTTCTTTATATGTTTAACGGTTAGACTTTAATAATTAACGAAATGCCAAAACGTCAACAGTCATTTAATGCGCGAAACGACCCGATTAAATATTGGATTCGGTCCATTGACCGAATTTAGCACATGTTGACCGAAATTTTAATCTAGGGGGTAATTACATTTGAGTTTTCCCACTAGCTAAATTCTATAGTATTAATTGCCTGAAGGAGGACACTTGTCCTAATGAGGTAGCTCAATGTCACTTTGGGGATGTGTTGTCACACCTTGGTTAACCATACAAAAGAGTGGCATGCAAAAATAACCTGATGATTGATACATTTTAGTGTGTGTGTGACAAAGTGAAAAACATTTTAGTGTGTGTGACAAAGTGAAAAACAATTTGCCTACTTTTCACACAGCATTTTCGGTCCAAAAATTTGATACAAAAAGAGAGTTTTAATCTTATTCAACCAAGTTGTAATCAAAGGTACAATGCATTTTACAAGTATTTCTATTTAAGTTCATGTCTTCCTAGACTAAAATGAACGAGTTCATGACAAAAAGTCATGTTTTAAATGAGTTCATCCAAGACTTTGTTAATGGTTATTGTAAAAGAGTTGGAAAATGTTTGTGTTCAAATGAAAAATGAATGAGTCCAATGTTTCATAGTGTTATTTTCGGTATTTTTGTTCAAACCGAAAATGATAATTTTTATGAATAAATTTTGAGTACAAATGAAAGGGCTTTAGAAGTACATTATGCACCACTGTGATCTTGGTAAAAACTTGCATTTTTTGGTCCTAGATACCAACCATGTTCGGTCCTATTTTCTGTCCCAAAGTTCATCAATATGGCTCTAATGAAATGGTCCAAGACAAGGCATTGTGATTTGGTTTGATCTTAAAAAGACTTTAAATAGATTTGGTCATGGATATTGAGATTATTTTCAGTTCTAGACAAAGAATTCAAGGATACATATTTTGATCTAAATTGAGACTAATGAAACTTGTTAAAATTTGATCTAGACTTGTCTTAAATCCAGTTCACAAATGTAAATTTTGGTCCTAGTGAAGTCAGTCAAAGCAGATTAATTTGGTCAAAGAACTGAATTTGATTTCGGTCTAAAGGAGTGGGATTTGGTTCGGTCAAAGGTTCCATTTTCGGTCAACATTTATGGAACTTAGTTTTGGTCAACTTTGATGTTTAATTTTGGCCCTACTTCGTTATAATACTCAGCAATTTTATTCGGTCATAAGGTCCCATTTTCGGTCAAACTATTAATTTTGGTCAAGATAATTAGATTTGGTCAAGGTCAAATTCGGTCAAATGTAGTCAATTTCGGTCAAGATTTTCGGTCAAAGCTCAAATTAAATTCGGTCAATGACCGAAAATAAATGTCAATTTAGATTCGTTCAAATGGTTTCGATTCCAACCGAAAATAAAAGTTAAATTAAATCAAGGACGTTCTCATACAATGGACTTAAAAAGACTTAATTCAGATCAGACTTAAAACGTTTATGGCATTGTGATGTGTGAAATCTCGCTTTAAAATTTATAACAAAGAAAATACCGATTGACTGATTACGACACACTTGCGGGCAGTGGACCCGTTCGTATATAATATAGTAAAAATGGTAAATCCAGGTTCGAACACAAGAACTGAAAGTATATACTAAAGGTTGGTAAAATATGAATCAAGAACGTTTGGGTGTGACCGAGTTGTCACCTTGCTTTTTAAAACTAAATCTTTGACAATTAAAGTAAAATATACTCAAC
>JAOEHQ010046779.1:0-11282 GCA_025447715.1 Asclepias incarnata
GTAAAAGAAACGTATTCTTCATCATCATCACACTTATCACTGTATCTCAACATAAAAACCCCAGTATATCACCACCCATCTCCACAACATCACCACCCACCACCGCCTCCACAACATCACCAAAACCGTTTTGGGTTTCAATCAGTCATATTCTCCTCTTCATCTCTTCTTCATCCACCCCACCACATCGCCACTCCCACCGCCTCCACCACATCATCGTCGTCATCCACCAACACCATAGAACAAGAAAGAAAGTGAATCAGATCTGGCAACGATTTGGAAACCAAAGGTCAGAAACGAATGGACACTTCTGGGATTCGCAAACCCAAGCCTCCAGATTCGCAATTTGGACCAGCATAAGTCACCGAACCGTTCGCACAATTCGCTACTCTCGATTCGCCATTTTCTCCCTGGGATTCACGAACTGGTGCCGAACTAGTTCGCTTTCGATTGCGAATTTGACTCGCCCGAATGCATACGAGATTCGTGGGTAGTTCAACGAATTGTGTGACTATGGTTTAAACAGGGAAATCTTCACACACGAGTAGCTGGGTGCCTTGGTCAGAAATCTGGATGAGATTCAAAAGGCTATTGATAAAGATAATGGGAATGTATCTTTGCGTGAAAAGGAAAGCATCCGTTTACAAAATTTCCAGGAAGTTGCGCTTGATGAGAAACGATTTCTAAAGCAAAAATCAAAAATGGAATGGCTACTACTGGTGATGCTAACACTTCTTATTTCCATAAATCTCTTAAGTGTAGGATTCATTGTAGTCGCATTGATGTGATTAAGGATGCTTCTGGTGTTGTTCATGAAGGAGGTGATGTGCAGAAGGCGTTTGTACAACACTATCAGAATTTCTTGGGGGGTGAAGGTGATGTGTCGATTCACCCATCACCCAAATTGTTTACAAGCACTCTGGATGATAATATGATTTGATTGGTTTCTGATACTGAGATCAAGTCTGCTATGTTTTCTATTGGCGAAATTAAGGCCCCAGGCCCTGATGGCTTTACTTTAAGGTTTTTCAAGAGTTATTGGTCAATTGTTGGTAAAGAGGTGTCCCTGGCTATTCATGATTTCTTTAAAAAGGGTAACTTGTTGTAGGCACTGAATCATACCTTGATTGCATTGGTACCAAAGGTCTCTACTCCATCCTCTTTTTCTGATTATCACCCTATCTCTTGTTGTAATGTTATTTATAAATGTATTAGCAAGATCATTGCTAATCGAATTAAAGAAGGGCTAAAAGGGGTGGTCAGTATTAACCAATCTGTATTTGTTCCGAGTAGGAAAATATCTGATAATATTATTTTAACTCAAGAACTGATGCACAACTATCATAGGGATTTTGTCCCCCTAGATGTGCTTTTAAAGTTGATATTCAAAAGGCGCACGATACCGTTGATTGGAAGTTTTTAAGAGCAGTTTTATTAGGATTTGTATTTCACCCGGTTATGGTTAATTGGATTATGAAATGTGTTTCATCCACATCCTTCTCTTTGTGTGTTAATGGGAATTTACATGGATATTTCAAAGGGAAAGGGGTTTACAAGAGACCCCATATCTTCTTATTTGTTTACACTGGTCATGGAAGTGCTGACTATTCTTTTAAAACATTCTGTTCGCATTGATTCATCATTCAGGTTCCATAACAGATGTGAGAAACAGAAGATTATCAACCTATGTTTTGCAGATGATCTCTTTTTATTTGCTAGGGGTGATACTAGCTCGGTTAAGCTCATCATGGATTCATTGGAATCGTTTAAAAAGATGAATGGCCTAGTTCCGAGTTTACAAAAGAGTACTGCCTTCTTTTGTAATGTACCCGAGTATATACAGTCTACCATTCTTAATATCATGCCTTTTGAGGAAGGAAATCTCCCTGTCAGGTACTTGGGTGTTCCTTTGATTTCATCTAGTCTTCTATATAAAGATTGTAAAATACTTGTTGAAAGAATAGAGAAGCGAATTACGGATAGGAGGAATAAGTCTCTCTCGTTCGCTAGTAGGCTGCAATTGATCATTTCGGTTTTATCTTCTATGCATATCTATTGGTCCTATGGATTTATCCTTCTTGCTAGAATCATAAATGATTTGGAAAAGAAGATGTGTGGTTTTCTGTGGTGCTATTGATCCGATGCAGAAAGGCTTAGCCAAGGTTTCTTGGAAAGCAATTTGTGTCCCTAAGTATGAGGGGGGTTTGGGTATTAGACGTATTGCTGATATGAACAAATCCCCCATGTAATCTCATATTTGGAGTATACTCACAAGAAGAGAGTCCATTTGGGTTGCTTGGATATATGATCACAAACTTAAGGGACGTAATTTTTAGGATATCCCTGTTCAGAATTCTAGTAGTTGGGGTTGGAGAAAGCTTCTTCAGATGCGCCAGTCTATCCGTAATTATATATGGGTTAAATTTGGTGAATATCGAAACACTTCAGCCTGGTTTGATCATTGGTGTGATATTGGTCCTCTTGGTAACATGGTGCCTCCTCGGGAGATTAAAAGAGCTGGTTTTTCTCTTGATTCAAAAGTTGTTGATATAAATGTAACACCCCACCAGTGGCGGAAACGTGAGATGTCACTTAAATGAGCATGCAATTGTATATTATACAGAGAAACTACATGATGCTCAAATAAATCTACACTTTGACATAGATAAGCAAAACACAACAAATAAATCTCATGCAAGAGAAGACAATCTGAGGCATCGTGCCCGAGTCCAACAATCTAGAATGCAACAATCAATCCTTAAGTCCAGCTACGCCCATCAAAACTCTAAGCTTTTAGCTACCACTTGGTTGTACCTGAAAAGATACTCGAAAATATCAACATTAGGTTGGTGAGTTCGTAGGTTTGGTTGACAAAATCAAGTTTGGCTGCTACGTCGTTTCATAGTGTATATATATATATATGTACAAGCGTAAAAGTATGTACTATCGACGCTTATATAGGGTGTACCAGCGGCCAACCCACCACGCCAATAAAACATTGATGGCGTACCACCCACCATGTATACACAACCAATCATTTTGCAACCAATGCGTTTATCACATACGTTTAGCATTAGAGTAAATTTGTAACTATCCTATATAACCACGTAATTCACTTCGACATGGTTCACCACAACATAATTTATTCAACATCATTCGCAACAATCATAATTTACGTTCACATGGTTCACAACAACATAATTCACGTTCACGTTACAAGCATACCTATAAGCACATAAAGGTGTAAAAACATACGTACATAAAATATAGGTTTTGTCTACGGCATAAAACAGTAGAAAATGGTTTGAGTATCTTTCCACCCCAAAACATGATAAAAAAAAAGGGCTACGAAACTCACCTGATACGATCAATACTATTCTCCAATACGCGAATATGTTCACACGAAAGTCAAAGCTCAAGCCTATCCAAACTTAGGATGATTAATTTAATATGATTGTGAGAATTATGCCCCACTTAGAATGCTTCTTAGATGACACAACACGCCCATTAATTACGTTTGAACGTATGAAAGAGTTTTGGTTACAATGAGTTGTGGTTCGACACAAAATTTGATGGAAAATCAAAGTGTTCAAATGCGAAATTTAGCAAATTAGATGACCTTTATTTGATGATACGAGGCGAGTATACAAGTATCGTATCATGAGAAAGTCGAACGATGCCCGAACAAAAAGTTCGGGTCCCAAGTCAGCCATCTGCGGTCGATGTGGAAACATCGACTGCGGATGATGTTACATTGACCGTCAACCGCGGATGATGTTACACTGACCGTCAATCACAAACATCCACCGCTGATTTAGCTAAAAACCCCAACTCAAAACAATTCAATTTGCTTTCAATTTTGACAACTCATTACAAGTATAAAAAGTGTAAAATCAACTCATTTCACAAACCCACTTCCTAAATCAAAAATCCCCAATTCAAACCCTAGGTTTAAACTAAATCGAACAAAACTCAAAGATTTGACCAAGTGTTATGAAATATAGTTATTCAAGACATACAACAACATGGATTAAGTATTTAGTGAAGTTGCAATCCATTTCCACTTGAGAAGTGAAACAGTGTAAGCAAATTTGGGATCCAAATCTCAATCGTGTTAGCTTAAGTAAATCATCTAAGATAGTATCTAGGAAAGTTTTTATTCTTTTGAAATTCTTGATATTATTTGAGTAATGACTCAAATGAGATTAACTTCATATGCCCCTTACGAGTTGAAAGTCCCTCGCGAGTAAAGTCTCGAACATCCTTCTATAAGTTTAAAGTCCCGCGCGAGTACATGCTCGAATATCCTTATAAGTTGGATGTCCCACGTGAATAAAGCCTCGAGTATTCTTTGCGATATGAAGTTATAATAATGTCAAGACATATGTGCTAGTCAAGAGAGTCTGAACTAGATACAAAGTTCAAAAGATCAAGATGTGGATAAATGTGATAATACGAAGTTCCGTAAGGACTAGAAGGGGTGTGTGTGTGAACGTCACATAAACCTCCATGTGAGAAAGAGAATTGTCTCAAATTCAGTCCAATTGCATCTTCGTCAAGCATGAAGAAATAGATCGTTGATTGGTATTATAGCATAAATAGAATATGTCGTAGCTTTTGGAAGCATGGGATCTTGTGACGATAAAATGTAGTCATCGTGACTACATGAGTAAGTGACACCTTTTTTGCCATACCATTGAGGATGTCACACTCACAAGAATCTTGTGACACACTTGAGTGATCACGCGGATATTCTAAGTGGTTCAAACGCAACGTGAACAATTAGCAAACCCCTAATAAAAGGCATTGACTTAGTAAATGAAACTCAAACTAAGTATTAGGGCAAAAGCTTGCTATTGTTCATCATGTGGAAAATTCTTATAAGCAAACCGGATATTGGAACATAACGGAAGGTATTAGAGAGTGAAATAGCATCTGCATTTCCATTCTTATATTTTCTGAGTTCTATATGTGCATGTTAACCCCATCCATGAAATTGGTTATAAATATTCCATTACTGGTCGTTTATTATGGGAATAACATGTGAGTTAAGGTAATTGTGAGAGATGATGGTTATTTACCTGGCGTAAATACATATATAGAGATATACATCATTTCTCATGCATTCAAGAGCGAGAGTTGAGGATTGGATTAGATCCGCCCCTCGGGACATCACGTGGATCGCTAGACATAGATGATCTCGGGTAGTGGTCATGTCTATTTGTCCTTAGACTTGAGATGCATAGGCGTGTCTCAGAGTACGTAGTCGCATACCTTGATTCAGTCTCGAACCTAGTTCCTTGACCGACAGTAGTATGGGCTGTTTCAGGTATGTTGGTAAAATATTGAAGAGACGTATGTAGTCAATATAGGATTTGCTCGCCAAACTATTTGGATAAGATATCATCGGCCACT
Source organism: Asclepias incarnata (assembly GCA_025447715.1). Lineage (NCBI taxonomy): Eukaryota > Viridiplantae > Streptophyta > Magnoliopsida > Gentianales > Apocynaceae > Asclepias > Asclepias incarnata. The sequence goes on from JAOEHQ010046779.1 coordinate 5,416, forward strand.
AGATGAAGAAAACAGATTTAAAGTGTGCGGCCGCACCCTAGGAAAACTCTAGAATTTGTTTATAGTAGTTGTCTCTTGGTTTTAAAATCACTTAGATTCACATATCGAGAAACCTTTTCAAGCTATATGAGTATGTGCATTGATCCGTGTCTCATGGTTCGATATGATATCGGAAGCATACAGGGACAAACTGACTTTTAGACCAACACATTGAAATTTTGTTTCAGCTTGCAAAAGTTGTTTGCTGGCTTCTGTCATGGAAGTATAGTCCTTGTTGAGATCTCTCCAAGTGGGAGTGTTAGAATTGGTAGGAAGTACACGCCCACTTATATATGATCCAATAGGGTCGCACACTTAGAGCAATAAAGTACTAGTTGAACTTAACTTGGAAAGCTAACGAAATGATTAAACGGGCCAAAATCGTCAAATGGGCCGAACCGGGGCGGACTGGTCCGGATCGGACCTAACCGCACCATGGGTCGACCCATTAGACCATGGGCCGAACAAGTCGACCCATGGGGAATTTAGGATTTTTAGGATTTTTTGTTTCATGTTTTGACCAGCTTGATGTTTGGACTGGACAATCGTTACCGTCAAAGAGAATAGCTGGATTAATATTCACGGCATCCCTCCACACTTATGGGATTCTTTGGTTTTAAACTCCATTGGCGAATCTTTTGGCAAGATAGTACATCCTTAATTCCCAAGTGTCTTGGTTGGACGGTATGTGGACTTTTGGCATCCTTGGTATACTTGTGGGAGATTATAAAATGATATCTGGGAGGTCACTCTCAAGTGGAAGAACTGTTCGTATCGTTTATGGGCTTCAAAAGAATCCGGTGAGTGGATGCCGAAATTTCTTGACCAGGGAGCAGAGCGGAATGTTTACCTACCGGAAGTTCGAGTCAGGGAAGACCATTCGACCTCGCGGTGATGCAGAGAGAGAAGGAAGTTGTACAGACCCCAATGTATCGGAAAAGGAGCAATTAATGATTTTAATGGGGCAGCCAATTCCCGTGTTGATTTCATGTTGATTTTCGTCCATCTCATGTTATAAGCCTTTGTGCCAAAGAACAGATTTCTTGGCCTAATTTTCCCCCTGTTGGGTCACTATCAGAAAAAAGAGCCCGGTCGGAGGAAGATGACCATTTTAACTTAGATCCCCTTCCAGGCTTACAAAAGCAACACTTGGTCCAGCCTCCTGCCAAGTTTACTTCTGCCCACAGCAGCTCTGGAACAAGAGGTAGATGCTACCAAGGAGATGGCTTCGAAACTTGGACTTGATTTGAAAAATAATATTGGAGGAAGGTGAGTTTGTTATCCCATAATGAATCTTCTTACTCTTAACTGTAAGGGTATTGGTGATGGGTATAAGGCAGATTGAATAAAAGAAATTAAGCGGAGGCCGTTTATTAATTTTATTTCGGTGCAAGAAACACAGTTGGTGGATATATACAAGCAAAATCCTGTTTGGGAAGTTGTGGGACAACTCCGCCTTCCAATCCATTACGGTTCATTTTTCGGGTGGATTGGGTGGTCTTGCGTGTTGTTGGGACCCTTCTCTATTCTCTATGTGTTCGGTAACTCATTCTGATTCCTTTGTTGTTTTGTTAGACGGGGTGTTTAACTTCGCAAATACTAATGGGCCCAGGGAGGTTAGGGATACGCTCTTAGATTTGCAAGCATCATTGCCGCGTAAATGGGTATTCATGGGTGATTTCAACGCTTAAGAGAGTGTGCCGAAAGATCTTCCTGTCCCGCTTTCCACAGATCAATGAAAGATTTCAGTGATTTTATAAACGATGCTTGTATGAATGAATATACATGGGGGGTTATAACTATACTTGGATGAAAGATGATGGCACCGTTCCAAGCAAGCTTGACAGATTTCTAGTTTGCAACTCTTTTTTGGATTGTTGGCCTTTGGCGGTTGTTAGGGCGTTGGATAAGAGTTGGTCGGATCACCGCCCACTGATTTTAATTTGCTCCGACCTGGATTACGGTCCATGCCCTTTCAGGTTCTATAATTCTTCGCATGTGGATTTACCTAGGATTGTTACGTCCTCATGGGTTGTCCAGATTTTCGCCTGGGCAAGATGATTAAAACTCTTAAAAAGAATATGAAAGATTGGTGCTCTAATGTGAAAAGGGATGAGGTTGCCCAAAAATCTGAGGTGGAAAACAAAATTATCTCTTCGGAATCCATTGCAAACACCAGGGAACTTGATGAAAATGAACTTAATCTTCGCCTACAACGCAAGAAGCTTCTTATGTAGTTGGAGACTAAGAAACATGCAGATTTGAAGCGAAAGGCCCGTATAAAATGAGATATGGACGGCGATGAAAATTCCAAATTCTTCCATGGTGTAATCAACGGTAATTTAAAGAGGAATCATCATTTACACGGCTTAATATAGGTGGTTCTTGGGTGGTCGACCCGGTAAAGATTAAAAAAGAAGTTATTAATTACTTTTCATCCATCTTTGCTGAGCCAGTGTATTGCAGGCCTCGCCTCGGTTGAGGCCTCTAAGCTGGAGAAGCCGTTCTCTGTTGAGGATATTAGGGAGGCAATCTGGGCTTCCGTCGGGAATAAGGTCCCAGGCCCGGATGGTATTTCTTTCAAGCTAATAATGAAATTCTGGGATGTTCTTGGTCCTGATTTCATTAAGTTTGTTCGGTACTTCGAGAGACATGCTCGCATTATTCGCGCGTGTAACTCGGCATTCCCATCCCTCATACCTAAGCATGCCGATCCCATTTCATTAAGTGATTTCAGGCCTATTAGCCTCTGGGATGTATGCCTAAGATCATCGACAGTTACTGGTGACCCGTCTTCAAAGTGTTATCACAAAGCGAATCGGCAGGTCTTGAGCAAACAGCCTTCCATTTCCCCTATATTTCTTTTATATGTTCAAAGCACCAGCCAGCTAAAGCTAATTTATTTTTGGGTTTAGATGTTTGCTTGGATTCTTTTTATTAAGTTAATTTTGTTATCTCTACTAAACATAATATATAAAAAAAAAATTTGAATGTCAAACATAATATATAAATATATAAATAATATAGGAACAGTGAATTTCAATCTGTGTATATTTGAAGAATTTATCTATTTTAATCCATTAAACCTTTTTACTTCTTGAGCACAGTTTTGTTATATATGTTTACTTTTGACCATATGCTTATTAATTTTTTATATGAAATTTTGCTGCATTTATAAATTTTGATAAATAAATTAAGAACAAATGATAAGAGAAAAGGGTATTTGTGGAAAAAGTTTTAAAATATAAAAAGAAAAAAAAAATTCAAATTTTTTCAAGAACGATTTGTGAGAAAACAACGAACTACAGGGACGATTTGTGATAATTATATATTTAAGTGGAGAAGGGAAAAGGACCAATTTACCATCACGTGCAACGTAAGGGACTTAACGGAAGGAAATTAAGAAGGACGAGCGGTCATACAAAAACAGAGTACGGGGACAACGCTAATAAAAAAACACAAGGATGAAACTTTAAAAAAAGGGCAAACCACAAGGACAATTTGTGATATTTTCTCTTAGGGGAAAGAACATGATATGACTTGGAGTCAACTCCTTAGAAAACACCTTTGATTCCGATTTTTCCAGATGATCCACATAGCAGACGAACAATTACATCCAGTTGCGCTCTTTTAACAGGTTCAGACCCATGTGATCCGCTCAACCAATCACATCGGAGATCGTCCAGATGTTAATCGGAAACGTGATATTCCACCATTTTTTTTAAGAAGTTCCAAATATCGTTAGCAGTGTTTCAATGCACACAAAGAATCTCAGCCGTTTCCACATCATTGTCGCAAATCAGACATCTAGATGAGTCTAAGTCTATATATGTTTCGATCTCTTGACAAGGTTGTTACATGTTGGGAGCCTGTTTCTAGCCAATCTCCACGAGTTTATATATATTCACTTTATGAGGAGGGATAATTAATGAGCTACACTTGTTGTCATATATATTAGAAAGACTATTAAAAGGCTTTCTTTTAACAAGAGATAATCATTTTTCATTAAATACGTATACTATAAAGTTATCTTTAAGGAGCTGTGAAAGGGAGACGATTTGTACATCACCTTTTTCTTTTTAGCTGTACACCACCAAACATGTTTCGTCATATTATAAAGTACAACACTTTAAAACATGTTTGGTGGTATTCGATTAACGTAATCTAGCCATGTGTAATTGTGTACCCATTTTGTGTCTTTTGGTTGTTCCTTTAAGGTGTCATGGGAAATGGACTACTAATAATAAACAATAGGGTGGGGGGGTAATAATCACGACATTCCCAAAAGGAATAATTAGTATGCCATCTTGGATGACTTGGAGCAGTTCTTATGGCGACAAACATGAATGCGAATATGTGATCATCAAAAGTCAATATATATCTACTCTTGATTGGGACATTTTGTTCATTGACTTACTAATATATTTGGTCAACGGATACCAAAATGCCTTAAATTATTAAAACAGATTTTAATAGGGAAATTTTTTTTATTCTTCTAATTTATACTTTAGTTATACAGCTAGAGCTTAGTCAGTTCAACCAGAGGTAGAGCTAGTAGGGGTTACAGATATTCGGTCCCTCCAATTAAGACAACTTTTAAATCAACATTGATTTTTCCAATCGACTCCTTTTAATCGAGCAACCCGCTCCCTTTAATATCAAATCCCGGCTCCGTCACTGAATTCAATTATATAAATCAGTAGAGAGTAGAACCATTTCAATTTATTTGATGAGCTTAAGTTTATATTATGATTATTTATCTAATTACAATAGCAAAAAATTTTCAATTACTTCACAACTTGTATTTTTATGTTTTATTAAACAATCGTACTTCTTAAAACTTGTATTTTGGGATTAAAGGGTTGGTGAGATAAATAGAAAATGCAACATCTAGTTGACAATATATATGCCAGCCATTAATGAAAATTAACAATCATATTTAAGAAACAATTTGCCTTTAATAGTGCCCACTGCAAGAACTATGAAGTTCACAAGAAAGATTATGTTTTTGTTTGTAATCTTGTTTGGTCTAGTAATCACACATTCTACATCACAATCAACCACCATCACAAACACAACCTCAAGTAATCTTGCCACCATCACTAAAGCAGCTAATGTAAGCAAACCTGGCTGCCAAAGCCAATGTGGAAATGTAACCATTCCGTATCCTTTTGGTATCGGTCCAGGCTGCTTTCATAGCTACTGGTTTGAAACGTTCTGTGAAAATCAGTTTAACCCTCCAAAAGCCTTCATTGGCCAGAGGAAAAGTCTCCAAATCCTTGAATTCTCAGACTATACATTCCGACTTCCAAGCAGAGTCGCAAGCCAATGTTATGATAAATTTGGAAACCTGACCGAAGACATTCCAGTAAACACAAGTCTAGGCTGGGATTCACCCTTTTCGTTTTCACAAAAGAATCAATTTACTTTAATTGGTTGTGATGATCTTGCCTTGTTTCAAGGCCCAATACAAACAAACTACACCACTGGCTGCATAGCACTGTGTTCAAAGCCTGAGGACGTTGTCAACGGGTCTTGTACTGGTGTTGGCTGCTGTCAAACATCTATCCCAAAGGCCATGAAATACTACTACACATACGTTAGTAGTTTTCTGAAATACCATGTTGATGTATGGTCTTTTGATCCTTGTACATACTCATTTCTGTCCGAGCAAGATACGTTTACGTTTAATGGGGTGTCGGATTTTATGGATCCTAACTTTAAGAACAGAACAAAAGCTACAGTTACGATGTTGGTTGATTGGGTGGTTGGGAATTTGAGCTGCAGTGAGGCTAGAACTGCAGGTGTTTTGGCTTGTCAAGCAAATA
>JAOEHQ010046780.1:0-11282 GCA_025447715.1 Asclepias incarnata
ATTATTATTATTATTATTATTATTATTATTATTATTATTATTATTATTATTATTATTATTATTATTATTACTATTATCATTATTATAATTACTGTTACTCGTGCGAGATGGCGGCGATAGCGGTGGTGACAGCGGTGTGGTGGTGGCGGCGACGACGGCGAAGGACGGGGACGGTGAGTGGCGACGGGTGGTGGCGGTGGCGGTGGAGACGACGGATGGTGGGGCGGCGGTGGTGGTGTGGTGGTGAATGTAAAAGTAATTGATGTAAAGGGGGTAGTGTGATTATTTTAAGGGTTGAGAGATGTATGCTGTAATTTATTTCATTAAGGATATTATAAGTATAGTAGGTAGAGATGTTTAAATTAGTGAATAAAGAAGAGGGTAATATAGTCATTTCAAAAACAGAAAGTTAAAAAAAGGGAGAAGAGGGGAGGGGTTGCTCTTTTATATAAGAGTAAAGATTATCCATTTGTCTCAATTCTCAAACGAATACATACTTTTTTGTCACTTACATATTGTTTTTAAATTGCTTAAATCCTCTGTCAAATTAAAAAAAAAATTAGCATTATTATATGTCATATTTAACATTTATTATTATTAGTTTATAATATACATACTATATATAAGTTTGAAGAAGATACATGATAATCTATATTTGAAAAACACATGTCTGTTTTAGCCTATTAAAAAAAATTAATTTACAAAAAATATTAGTGAAGTTATTTTTAAAATATATGACAATCTTACTATTTATCTTTATATATACTAAAAGACAACTGTCCTAACATAAGACTTAATTGATTTCATCAACCTAAATTTTGCTTATGTCATAATTATATAATTAAAATAAAAACTATAGACCCATACAAAAATTATTATATATATATAAATAATAATAATAATGATAATGAGAAAAAATAATTAGATAAATTATAAACTATTAAAGATAATGATTTAAAAAAAAATGATTAAACCATTAACCACGTAAACAAAATCTACAAGTTATTCATTCAAAGGGTATGTTTGACAAAAGCAGTTATAGCTTGTAGCTGGAGTTTTTAGTTAGAGCTGTAAGCTGTAGCTTTTAAGTAAAGTTGTTAGCTAGAGCTTTTATTTTTTAGAGGTGTTTGGTATAGTAGCTGCAGCTCCAATTTAAAAGTGTAAAATGACAAAGGTGAATATTAAAAGCTTTAACCAAAAATTATGAAAGGGGTATTTGTGTAAATTTAAAAATTAAAAGCTCCATCCAAACTAAAAGCTCTCAAACCGCTTTCATTTTGGAGCTTTTTCTTTCAAATAAAAACTCAAGCTAGTTGTATTCAAACAAAGTTTTTAACATAATAGGAGCTTATCGTTCAAAATTAAATGCTAAAACTCCCAAAAAGCTCTTGTCAAACATGCCTAAAATATATTATAAACAATTAAACCAAATAAGAAAACAATTTATCTATTATAAACAAAATCTACAAGTCAAATAAAAACAAAATCTACAATTCATAGACAAAATCTACAAGTTAAACAAAATCTACTATAAACATGAACAAACTTTTCATGGTTGATGTATATCTTGAGCCCTAGGGCTGTCAATAACATGCATAAAAAGGTTGTACCTTTCATATAAAAAAACTCACCTCCTAAATTTTATGATAAAAATACATCAGTTTTATGCATACTAATGATAACTTATAGGGCTGTCATTAGCAAAACCCTTAAATATATTAATCTCATATGTTATCCGTTATTATCTTGCTTTAGTTTTGTTAATAATCTTGCAAACTAATGACTTATTAACCAATCATAAAACTATATTCCCTTAAATTAACTTCTGCTTATGTCATAATCATATTTAAAAAATTCAAGTTAAATCGAAAAATTAAGGATCTCAAGGTGTTGATATGCGACAAACATGACAGGTTAAAAAAAATACTACAACAGATGTCGTCTACAAAGAAGTATTACAAAAAATGAAATAGAATATATGCTTTCAATATTTTAGAATTACATACTTATTTTGATTTTACTTACATGCTTTATATTTAAATTTATCAGTTTGTTTTTTCAAATATTTTTAAATTTGAATTTATAAAGTTTTATTGTTACATATATTTAATAAATCATTTTATTTTAAAAATATCATAAATCTCCCGTGTATTCAAATCTAGTATATAATAAAAATAAACTATTAAAAAAATTAATTAAATCAAACTACACATCGAATATGCTACTTAACAAATAAATAAGCAACATTAATAAATAAAAAGCTTTTAATATTAGTGGGTTTTTTTCAGAATGACAATTAACAAAAGTCAAAGACAATCTTTATCAACTGTAGGTTTGAGTCTTTAATGTCCAGTTTTCACTCACTACACGAACAATTATACGTAGCAATCTATCATGTTAATTCGAAAAAGCGTCTAAAGGTGTTGATATGCGACAAATATGGCAGATCAAAAAATACTGCAACAAATATCTTGTTTAAAGAAATATTACAAAAGATTAAATAAAATATATGTTCAATGTTCTAGTATTACATTCTTTTACTTTGATTTTATTACATTCTTTACATTTGAACTTACCAGTTTGTTTTTTCGTATATTTTTACATTTGAATAAACAAGTTTTGTTTGGTTACATATATTTAATAACTAGATTTAGACCGGTGTCAAATACACGGGGAGTTTACGACATTTCAAGATAAAATGAACTATTAAATATATATGTAACAAAAACACCTTGTAAATTCAAATTTAAAAATATATATTTAAAAAAAAACTAGTAAATTTAAATTTAAGGGATGTAATTAAAATCAAAGTAAAAGAACGTAATTCTAAGACATTGAAAATTTCATTTTTTTGTAATACTTCTTTGTAGACGATAACCATTGATGAAATTAGTTAATAACAATTTACATGACTACTTTGCTCCTCATTTCTTATTCAAAACAATTTATCAATTTTCTTAAGAAAAAAAATATGAATTCTTAAAATCAAAACTTGAAAATTAAATATATTGATTTGAAGAACAATATTTGAGATTCTTGGTCTGTAAGTGCACGTTTGGTGTGACAACAGTAACATAGATTTGATTAGTCATTTTGTTATTTAGTTTACATGTAATCGTTGGACTTTAGTGTTAGACTATGGGATCAGAACGAATTCATCACTTCTCGGAATAAAAGATTTCTTCTTTGGCAGCAAGCAAGGGATAAGCTCAAATTAATAACCGTGATTGTGTTTCCATATTTAGTTTATGCTTTCCTTTGTATAAATAGAGACTTTACTCATTGTATTTGATTATCACAAATCAATAGAAAAAAACCTTTTATTCTTCTTTACACATATAATTAAATAACGAATGCATACCCATATATACGTTTAGTGAGATACACTTACACATAATAAATAATCACACACACACACACACACACACACAGATATATATATATATATATAAATACATAGGGTCAAGTGAGACCCGGACGAGTCAAAGCATGATTGACCCGAAGTCAAAGTCAACAATTTATGAAGTAAAGTTTTGGGATGTTATAGTTACCTCCCTCTTAAGAGGATTCTTTCCCCAGAATCAACTCTCCGTAACTAGGAGGGGATATCGACCCCTCATTTCAACTTCCGTCTTTCACGTCATGCTTTCGCCTCGGTTGCTCATCCATTTAACCACACGAGGTCAGTTAACCTCTCACGAAACTTCTTTAACTCACTATCCAAGATCTCAACTGGTTCCTCGACGAGCCTTTTCTTTGGATCGTCCCATAACTCGGATAAAGAAATAATGCTCTCAATTAAAGCCAAACACTTTCGCAAATCACACACATGGAAAGTTCTCTGTATCCCTTCCAACTCTGGCGGCATATCGAACTGATAAGCTTGCTCAATACATAGTGTCACCCTCATCGAAAGACATCAATCTTCTCTTCTTATCCGCATAAGCTTTTTGTCTCATACATGCTAACCACAAAGCCTCTTTAGCAACCACTACCTTGTCCACTGTAACTTGGACAAGATTGGGCAGCACATTTTGCTTTTCACTTAAGATACCAACTTGTAGGCGTTTTACACCTTCGCCCAAGCAACATATTATACTGTGACATCTTGATACTCGAATGATAACTATTATTGTAAGTAAACTCAATCAACAGCTAGTAAATGAGTATCAAAACTGCCTCCATACTCAATAAACATGCTCGCAACATGTATTCTATCGTCTGAATGGCCCTCTCACCTTGCCCATCCACTTAAAGATGATAGGCGGTGCTCAAGTTAACTCTCTAGTACCCAATTCCTTCCTTTAACAGTTCAAACAATAAGACTGTTCTCTTCAACCGCATAAGGTCTTCGTTGACAATACCCAAACAAACATAGGTCCTCTTTTTCTTAGAAGACAATAACTCCTTCTCACATCCACATAATCCCGTTGTTGTACTTAAGAAACCCTCGGAGTGTACTAATAGTAATGACCACATTTTCCACGAAAACTCAGATAGTACTTCGTCCATCAAATTGCTCCACACCTAGTCCAATCAGCCTATCAAAGTCTGGCGATTTCCTTTCATAAGGTATTAACACCCAAAATAGTCTCTCCGCTTAAAGTAAAATGCCAAACACCGCGTCCCCGTAGTATAGCACAACTAACATAGTGTCCTTACAGAACACAAAATGCCCAACACACACACTAGCTACTACACTAAACATTGCTCGAAATGTTAAGTGACCACAAGTCTTATTGTCCAAACCTTCCTAGAAGAGTTCTCACAGTCGTTACAATCAAAATTCCATAGTGATACATTCCTCATATCTATTTGAACATCTCAACATTACATTTTTCAAAATGCTCTCAATGTTTGGTCACCACTTCCCCATCAATCCCTTATCCTGACGAAGATCTTTCATGCAAACTTCCATGACCAACCACCACTAAAGAAACCTCTAGTTGCAAAACTAGCTATAAAAGGCAACCCCCGAAGGGTAAATAGCATAAACTGTGAACTTCTCGATCGCCAACTCATGGTTACGACTCCTTTTTTAGTGTCGATTCCTCCTTATGGAAGTCTTGAAGCCTTGATTACTTCATTGAGATGTCCCATATTAGTCTTCAAGTCCTCTCCTTCAGCATTCCGGTGAGCGAAGCACCGCGTCAAACCATCTTGGTAAAACCATGTAGTCGTGACTTCACTTTTAGGGCTTGTTTGTTTTTTGTAAGAGGTTGTCTTCTGAATGTGAATACCGCTTCTGAATGTTAAGGGGCTGTTTAACCATCTGGATCTGAATCATTGGTCACTGTTTGTTTTTTATAACATCTGAATGTCTATAAATAATTGTTTTATCATCGTTTTATAATATATATATATATATATATATATATATATATTAACATTAAACACATTTGTTGTAAGTAACTATAGTTAATTTGTAAAAATTCATTAAATGACCAGTGAAATAAATAGAATATAATATACAAAAACAACTGCTTTTAGTCTTGTTTCATCATAAATTAAAAATAATACAAGTAATATTTAGAAGAAAAACAAAATGAAAGGCGGTGGTTATAGTGTTATACACACGTAAGGACCCATTTTGCACAAAACCATCGATTCTTTTTATCTCTTGTTAATTGACCTCTTCACAGAAAGTTCTCTTTCTGCTTCACGTTTCTTCCTTTCATTATTTAATAGTCACAGAGAGAACAAAAAATGGGGATATTATCGTTGTTATAAGATTAAAAATCACAAAAATAATGACTGGTTTCTGATGAAGGCCGGTTGAGGGTGGTCGTAGATGAGGAAATTAAGGCGATCGATGATATGGCGTTGGGGATGATGGCTGGGCGGTAGTGGCAACTGGCAAAGAACATATTCAAAGCTTATGCCTAAATGAAGCTTTCAGATCTTAAGAAGAGGTTTGTAAACCTATGAATCATTATAATATATTTCAGAGTTTTCATCTCTGGATCTGAATGAAAAAACAAACACCTTTAAATTTGGAAACCTCTGATTCGGTCAGAGTTAAGAGTTTGTTCAGAGCTTTTACATGAAAACAAACGAGGCCTACACTCTATGATTGTAGCCAACAACGAATATTCTACTCTTTCCAACTTAGAAAATTAAGCTATAAACTCAACTATTCCAATAACACTTGAAAAGTTCTATTCATCTTTCCATACTCTCCTCATTAACTGTAGCCCAATCTGCTTCGAGGCGTCACTATAAGTAACTAGTCAACATTCGCATCGGGTAACAAACCTATAGAAGTTACATACACTTCATTTAAAGCCTTCTCATCACCTAAAGATTCATGTCTCTCTTTGGCTCGACAATCTTCTTAGGACATGTAATACTCATGTGGCCCGATCCTTGACAGTTAAAGCATTTAACCTCATTCTTACAATATCGAATTGCATGACCCAACTCACCACAACGAATGCACCTCTGAGTAGTTTTGGAACATCTCCCTTGATGCTTTACCTTGCATTAGCACTATTTTCCATTTCCACCGTCCTCACCCTTTCCTTTTAGATCTTTGAACCTCTTAGAGGACCTTGAAGGCTCACCAGACTTCCTTTTTGTTCCAACTTTCTTAACATCTGAGTAATACCCGGCCTCAAACACAATCCCGATGTAACACCCCGCTAAAGAGGGAACACGAGGTGCAACAGAGAATCGTACACATTGCAGAAGACAATAGATAATCATACCATAACTTACATAGTTCAAAAAGTCTCGAAAGATTACAATCTTCAAACACATAGTTTAAATCATGATTTCACATGCCATGGTTTAACATTAACCATGATTATTAACATTCAAAATTAAGTTTGACAAATGCAACAAAGTCTTCATGATAGTGAGTGTGTGCTTACTGAACTTGGGCGTTACCTGAAAAGCATAAAAGTAAAGTAGTTGAGTGAGTTCACTGATTTTACTCAAACAAGGTTTTTTAAATCGATATATGTATCCATAAAGAAATTTTACTTGGTTGCAAATAATCATAGTTTTTCCATAAGTTGATGGTAATAATAACTTTTTCGTATTAGGTGATGATGAGCACTTGAGCCACTGCTAAACCAATTCGACTGCTTAAATAAATGCCTCTAGCGCAATGTGTTGCCGTCACATGTGAAATAAATATAAAATAAATACTATTGCACCCACGTGGGAATTCCACATAGGAATTAACGACGACTGGGGTGAGGGGTGGTTTGTCCCTAATAGCGCTATCCATAGTAATCAACGACTCTGAAAAGCTAATAGTAGTGTCAATAAATTTCCAACGATAGAATATAAACTCAAGCTCATCAATAATAATATGGCATTTCATTTCATAGCATTTCATCTCAAATCATTTCATAGCATTTCATCTCAAAACATTTCATAGCATATATAATTCCATATAAGTTTATAAAACATCAACCAAGATTTTCATACATATAACCATTGAGTGATAGCTCAGTGGCCAGGGCTTCACCGCCCGGAGGGGATGTTGGCTTGAAGGTCATGGGATCGAATCTTGATTCCTCATTGACCTCAGACATTTACCTCTTGATCGATAAAAATGGTTCCTAAGTCTCCTAGGGGGAACCATCGTGGGAACGAGTTACACACCCAGCTTTGCTGGGGGTGCGTGGATTCGTGTTGCGTGCATACTGCCCAATTGGATGTCACTGCATTGCGCTCGATGATCTAACTTCTAACTCGCCGTTAAAAAAAATATTTTCATACATATAGATACGTCAAATAGTTGTAGGCATGCTTTTTAGTCCCCGAATAAAACGTATAAAAGAGTTGAAAGGGGATAGTGAAACTCACAGTGAATGATGCTAGTGGATTCTTGACAATATGACGAAAGGCCCAGAACTCCAAATGTAAACGTATACATACGAATTGGGCTTAGTGTTTGGGCCCACTTGTCAAAGTTATTTGGGTTTAAGTTGAAATACCTTTTTAATCATTTTTACCATTTCCCATTTTTTTTTATAAATGGATTTCTAAATTATTCATTTAATTATATAAAATTATTCTTATATTAATTTTTTGCCCATTTTTAGCAATTTAATTAATTTAAACTAAGATTTAGCCTTTATATAAATTTATATTTTATAAATTCTTGTAAATTCTTTTAGTTTCATTCTCTTAGCTTATAATACATTTTGTTAAGCACATTTTCTGAATAAAATGTATTTTATCATCAAACATATATATATATATATATATATATATATATTACATTTTATGGTTTTGGTTTTAGTTTATTAAACCTTATTTTACCAAAAATTGCCTTTTAACATCAAATTCTTGTACTTGGTCTTATGGCCGAAATTCACAGCCTTTATATGAGCTTTCGGGTGAGATACATGGTCTTTGTTTTTACGATGAATGCAAGTATACTAAAACTTTGTATACATGGTTGATTCTAAGTAACCCGGTTCACTCTCTAAGGCCTCCATATCGTGAAACGTTAGTTATGGATCTTAAGCGTGGGTATGTTGGATAGCGCTATTTGGGTTGACACCCCCGCCTGGCGGTAGAAAATCTGGCTGGATGCCAAACAGGTGCATACATATCTGTAAACTTTAGGTACCCTGAACAAATACCTACAGAGGAAAACAAATAACTTGTCGAGCTTCGTTTCATGAGCTTTGAACTTGGTGTATACATTCTCTATTCTTATCATTGTAACATAACAATGGATACTTGACATTGTGGTAAAACAATGGTCACTTTGAAACCTTGTGGTTCATGAAACTATCTTTTTTATATGAAAAACCTATGGAACTCACCAACTTTATGTTGACACTTTTTAGCATGTATTCTTAGGTAATTATACAAATTTATGTGGGAACAAAATCAGCACATTGTATTCTTGATCTCATAGTGCCATTAGGCCTCTTCTAACAATGAACACCCTCTTTCTCTCTTTATCCTTACTCCACATCAGCGTCACATGACCTAAGAACATCCCCAAGAACACCTCCTACCATCAATGAACATTCTCTCCCTTCATCCTCACACACCCTCTCTCTCGTCTTTGCTCGTCTACTCCTTGACGAAGTCTCATGACGCCACCTCACAACGAGGTGGTGCCATTAGCGTCGTGCATGACGCGGCTAGACGACGAGCCCACGACGGCTTAATGGGAGGGGCCTTAGTTCCACCTTTTACGGCTTTACCATATTCATACATCAAAGATCCCATGAAAGAACCCAAGTTTATAAGATGTAATCATTGAAGTGTACATAGACTATCTGATATTACAAGTGGATATATGAGTTGTTAGTATTTGTGATTCTATGGTGTTCACAGCCAAAACGCGAACAAAACATGTGTTTGGCTATAATTCACCTTACAAAAATACATTGAAAATAATAGAATATATAAAAAATGGCTAAAAGATTGGTTTCTTAAGCATTCTTCTCTCCCTTTTGAAAATAAATCTTGAACCATATAGAAAGCGACCTATAAGAGGAAATTTTGGGCTACCGAATATCATGTACGTGACAGCAGCAAAACAGCTGATAAATATTGGAATCCACTTAGAATGATTTTGATAAAGTAGTAAAAAGTTGATAATAAAAGTGAGGATCATGGTCGCTATCGAGATGAAAAGTGATGCTAAACATATCATCAACTTTTGAGGCAAGGAAATCAAGAAATCATGTTCAGTGAAATCAGACCCGAGTATAGTCAAGACCAGGAGGATCGAGGTTGTAGCGGATATAAATGACAAGCCATCAAATATTATGAAAACTTTGGAAAGGTTTTTCCGGATGAAGATAGGCATACCAGTAACTTGGTCATATCCACCAGGAAATGTAAATGCTGCGGCAAATGAGATGGTAGCTATCAATGATGCAACCACCATTAATTGAGCAGCGGTTTCTTTCATCCACTCCTCCCCTTTGGAAAATAGAATCTTGTGGTTCTTTGTGAATACTTCATGTGGTGTTAGGCCAGCTGCATTCTTCTTTTCTCGAAAAGGTGGAGGGAGCAACGCTTCTACTTCCTAAAATTACAAATATTACATCATATCAACATTTCATGCAACAAGAACATCTTCCTTAGTCATTTCTCATAAATAGTCATTTCATGCAGTTCTGTCATTTTTCTTTCCCAGCATTCCTTCTACTTTTTGTCTTTTTATATACTATTGTAAGACATAGTGAAATCAGCGAATTGGGTAACAGATCAAACCGGGTCTTTTCATAAGGCAGGTCAAAACGGGCCTAGTAGGCCTGACCCACAACCAATCTTGATGCATTTTTCTGATTCAAATATAAAAGTTGTACCATAGTTAGAAATATCTAAGTTCTTTTGTATAATACTTTGGGGCTACTTCCAACCCATTTCACTGTCTCAGATGCCTACCTATTTCACTTCAATGTGAGTTTTAAGCTTGTACGCATACAACCCGTTAATTATATTTTAACCCAATTGTCCCTATCCTAAGTAAATGGGTTGAGATTGCAACCTTCAAGTATAATCTTCCTGAACAAAATGTTGTCTACCATTTTAGTTCGTTTCATCACGGCAAATTTAGAAATTCATCATTGTAAGCTAGATTTTACAATACAGAGAGAAAATGTCTGTTTATTGATGAACATAACAACTTGTAATGTGTCTATATATCAAGAACGGATAAACAATATAAAGAATATAAGACCAGTTCTATACATATGAAAAAGCCAAGAAACTAGGATGAAAGATGTACCTTGTACCATAATGTCTCTAGATGCAGTTGCAGACCAACTCCTGGGATGTTCTGTAACCTATTCATCTTTGCACTCTCCCCAGCTAAATGCAAAATATTGTTTCCATTGGTGTCTACAAGGGTAATTATTAAGTTCCTGAGTGACCCTATGTCATATAACAGATTGTAGATGCCCTCGTGACGGTATGAGACAGCAACATGAAATATGCTTTGGTTATTGTCATTTACCTCCCGTACTAGATGTGGATATTGCCTAATAACCTCAACTATAAAGTCAGTATTACCCATTTCTGCAGCAAGAAACAATACTCTGGAAGAGTATTTTGACTGCACGTCTTTCCATTCTGTTGCCTTTTCATGAGGGGGGCCTTTGAATAGGTTAAAAATTTTAGTAGGCAGTTTCGTTATATTGTCAGAAATGGTTCTTAGCAATTGCAGTGTTTCTTGCTGTTCTTTTTCGGAACGTGTTTGCATTTCATCACCCTTACTTTGATCAGGCGGACCCCTTATTATGTCATGAATTTGAGCCTTTGGCAATTTCACAATTTCTGCCCAAATGATTCTT
>JAOEHQ010046781.1:0-22178 GCA_025447715.1 Asclepias incarnata
AATCCGTTCGGTAACCAATCCGATTTTTACACACCCGACTTTTTGAGTTTTTGCACCGAGAACTCGGGTTGGCTCAATATGCAAACTAAATGGATAGTTTTTCCCAATATGAAAAAGAAGGGTATTATTCACAATATGGAAACCAAGTTGCAGAGCAAGTGTTCCAAGTTGAAGACAAAGATGAAGAAATACCCAAGACCCAAGAAATTGTGCTAACAAAAACTGGAAAGATAGAATGTTGCGTTTGGTCATAAGAGGAAGAAGAGGTTTTGGCAAAATCTTGGCTTAGTGTTTCTAAAGATCCATACACGGGAAACCAACAAACTGGCCACTCATTTTGGATAAAAGTTGGTCATGAGTTAAGCAAACATTTAGGCCACGACTCGAAGCGTAACCATGAAACGGTTAGGACGAAATGGAAGGATATGAAGTTTTGCTAGAATCTACAACAACAAGAAGTCAAGCATGTGTAGTGGGCAAAACAACGAAGATGTGTTCAAGTCGGCCTTTGGTGTGTACATGAGAAAACATAGAATTGACTTATCTTTAAGTCGTATAACAATAATAATCACTTTTTATAATCTTGTCACATAGTTTAATGTTTATATGAATACACACAGATTTTATTGGAGTAATAAATATAAAATACAAGCTATCATAAAGAAAAGTTAACAAAACAAAAAATAATCTTATGTAAAGTATCAAAGCATCACAGCTATATCTAAGCACCACTCCCACATCTGATATTCATTTGTTTACCTCTTAAAAGAGCTTATAATACCATCTTTTTAAAAGGTATCAAACGTATATCAATTTCTCAATTGAAGTAATAAATATTTTTCACCTCAATTAAAGAACTCAACTTTAAATTTTCTTTCTTATGGTTTTCAGCCTCAAAAAGTCAACGTTTTGTGTTTTTTTTACTACCATAACGAAGATACTTTTTAACTACTCAGTTAAAGAAGTAATTTGATTTTTAATGTATAAATTAGAAAATTTTAACAAACAAAAAATGAAATATGAAAAAATAATGTAAGAAAACATAAAAATTAAAATAGAGCATATTTAAACTATTTATAAATTTTGAAAACATATCAACCGAAACAAAACCAAAATCATTTAAAAAAAACAATAATTAATTAAAACAAATTCAGTTTTTTTATAAATTAAAAAAAAAAAAGAAAAAGAAATGAGGGATTCTAAAGAAAAAATGGGAGACAAAAAGAAATAAAAGATGAGTGATTTGATTTTAAATAAGAAAAATCATATAATAATTTGTTTTTAACATATTACTACTTATTCCTTTATTTTATATATATAAAGATAGGAATTTTAATTTTTCATTAGTTTTAGTAATATCTCTTTTAAGTCAAAATTTGTCATTATGTTTATTTTGAATCACTATAAAATTAATAAGAAGTCTTGGGTTACATCCCAGACATTCGTATAACTTAGGAGTAAAAGTATAATAGTTTGTTGTTCTAAAAAATAAATCAATAAGTTAGTTCACTAAAAGATTAGTTTAATTTAGTTGATTAATTTTGACATCCTCATTCTCGATCAATGGCTCATATTCAATGATGAAATATTATCGAAGGATCTAAATTTAAACATAGTAGAATTAAAGGTGTTCTCATATATTTTTGATAATATTCTAACAGATTGATATTTGTCTTGATTATTGATTTGGTATTTATAATGATTATTACCATATAAAATAAAGGAAAATGTTAACACAACCTTAGGAACTGTTATTAGCGTGCATAAAAAAATTGAACATTCCATATCAAAAGTCCACTCCTGAATTTTATACCAAAAAGTACAACTATTTATGTACATTAATGACAGTCATAGGGTTGTCGTTATCATATGGTTGTAAAATCAATATATGTTTAAAAATATTGATTTCACGTAAGCTAGAATACAAAGTCGACATTTATAATTTCCATGGTATATACTTTAATATTTAAAAAAAATATATTAGAGCCATTGATTTGATGAAATTTGAAATTTACTTGCCTAAATGACAATTAACTTATTGGAAGATTATTAGCAAGATATAGTTCAAAAAATTTGTGAAAATATTAAAGACCTTGAATTGGTGAAGTTTGAAACTATTTTGCCTGACTTCGGGAAAAAAAAAAACTATAAAATCTAAGGCAACACAATGATAGGTTTATAAAAAGTGCATATAATTTTACGGATAGATTTTACTCTTTTGAAACTTTTTTCAAATTTATATATATTTATTTATTATTATACATTAATATTATTTAGATACATTAGGTTATATTTTGTCCAAATATAAAAAGTAGAGGGGCTAATGTTGTGCTTAACTAATAATAAAGTAAATGATGACATCATCATTTTGATCTAATGATTGTAATTAAAAATTAAAACTCATCTAATGGTCCTTACTTCTCTATAAAATAATTTAGAACTCTCTTATGTATATACTAGATTATTTTCCCGCGTAATACACGGGATAAACATAGTAAGGTTTCATAATCACATGATTAATGGTTATAGATGATGATATAAATATTTAAAAAATATTTTGTATTAAAGATGGCTAGTAGGATATATATTATATATATCTTTGTATAATGATAATATAAAGTAAAATACAAATAATTCTTGAGTTTTTAAAATAGGATAGGAAAGGAAATGATATGATAAGAAATTATCTTGAATCTTCATTTTTGAGTTTTTTTATAAAAGAAAAAAAAAAGATAGGAAAATTTTGGGATTTTAAATCTCAAAGTTTTCCTACCAATTTGACCTGATTTGGATGGAAAGGAAATGATGAATCTTTTAAATTACCACTTCGCTTTTAAATCTACATCTAATAATTAATATAAAAAGGATACATTTGTAAAACTATATCTTTTTTTTTTCTTTTTTTTTCTTTTGTACTCAAGAATGTAATTAGCTCTTTATTTTCTTTTTTTTCCTTTAACTTTTCTCTCAACTCGAGAATGCATTTTATATATATAATTTCTTTTCTTGTTCTCCCCTATCCAATCATATCTTTTCTTTTCTTTTAATTTTAAACTCGAGAATATAACGTAAGTGTTCATAATAAAATCACACACAATTATAGAAATATATAATCGTTATGTACATATTTATTTGATGACAATTTTATCTTTAAATTGTGCAGAGATTTTAAAATGTATTTTTTTAATGTATTCTTCAATTTACGTATGTTTTATTTTTTTTTCTCTCTATTTGGATTTGTTTTTTTCAATATTTGTTATTGTGTTTATATTTTTAGTTTTAAAATAATTTTAATGTGTTGCGTTTTTATTTATAGGTTATTAAATAATGGTGGAGTCTGATTCCCTATCTATATTTTAATGTGTTGCGTTTTTATGCCTTATGTTTTTCTGTTTCTATATTCTATCCTAAATGTAGCTATGCGATACTCGGCCGCCAGGTATGTTTCTCTATCTCCTACACTTTATCATTCTTCTCCCCTTTGGCCGGAGGTCATTTTGGAAGCAGTCTCTTTACTTTTAAGTAGAAGCAAGACTGTCTACATCTTACCTCTCTCATACCCCGCTTCGGTTGGGATTGGGTCCTGTTGTTGTTGGTGGAGTCTGATTCCAGTGTAATGGTTTGGAGATGAACCAATGGTTTCAATATAATGAGAATGTGATGCTGATGTGTCATTTTTTTTTTCAGTGTGATGATGTGATAGATGTCTAATACGTGGATGAACCAATTCAACATAGTTTAATTACTCTCTCCTTCTGTAAATAACGATCGATATCTTTTTACATAAACAAAGCCATTCGTGTTCATTTACGGCTCGCCCGTTCGTGTTCGATCATGTATGGTTCTAATAGTAACCCATAGGAATGACCAATTCCCAATTTTCGAAGGCCCCTCTCATGTTTTGATCAAGTATTCGAGTTGTGGTCTCCCAAAATCAACATTTCAGTGACATTTTTCTTCTACACGAAAAACACAAATTTCCTTGATAGTTTCATACGATTATTTTAAAAAATTATCACAATTCAGAAGCAAATATCACAATTCAGAAGCGAACAACAATATTTCTTATTACAGACCAATATAAACTTGTACTCGTACATGTATAGATTTCCTTAACTTTGTCAAAACAACTTCTCATCGCCAGTCGGATTACTAGAGAATCCTTGATCCGTCACTACAACAAGCAAAAATACACAATAACTTGGTTATTTGAACAGAAACTCAAATTCATTTTTCGAAACAATTCATTACACACAAAACCAATTACTAACCGTAAGACGTTCCAAGAGTTCCTCGTGGTGCATCCCCTTTACCCACAAACCACGAACCCACCGCATCACTCAGCCTCTCTGTCATTCGTACTCACATTACTTGACTGCTGCTGCTGCTGCTGCCCTTCATTACCATCAGGCCCCAACCGACTTCTAACTTCCATCGATTCAGTCACTTTCCCCATTGGTTTATTCTCTCCAGATTTGTCCTGGTTTCCCCTATGGATATCATGTGCCTTTTCCTCATCCCCTTCCTTCACCGATACCCCTTTATCCGTTCCCTTCACAGTCTCGGTTCCATGCATTTGTTGATGTCCAGTTCCAGCCTCACTCACAGATCCGGTTCCAGAAACGGTCCCTTGCATTTTAGACATCACCCAGTTTCCAGCATCAACCACTTTCTCATAAACAGGTGACGTTTGTGTCACCTTATCGGTATTGCTATGCGCATAATCTGTGGCCGTGGACCCTGAGTTTTTGACGTTTTCATGTGACTCGGTTGTGGTCGGGTGCTCTCCAGAATAACCAAATTTTAAAGCAATGGCGTCTTTGGCGACTACCGCCTTCTCTGAAATGGCGGAAGCTATTGATGATATCTTTTCTGTGTAGCTACTGTTCTGAGTTGACTGGTTTCCTGCGAGGGTGTTACGCGGTAAATTATCAGGGTGCTCTGGATCAAACCTTATCCGTTCGGATCCGGAATTGAGGATACCCAATTTGTCAAATGGGTGTTGCACTTGTGAGAGTCCTGCTTCCTTGCCTCCTTCTAGAATAATAACAACTTCCTTTTAATATTGAATCTTACCAAGGAAAATGACATAAAATTGATTTTGGCAGTTAATTACTACATGTGGTTTCATGGTTTATTTTTTGTGTACCTGTATGTGTAGGATTAGTGACTTTAGTCTCGTGGTTTGCAGGATCCGAACCCAACCCTAATCCTAACCCTGATAGAGAATTAGCTATTGATGATATCTTTTCTGTGTCGTTACTGCTCTTAGTTGACTGGTTTCCTACGAGGGTGTCGCGCGGTAAATTTTCAGGGTGCTCTGGACGTTCGGATCCGGAATCCTGGATACCAATTTTGTCAGACGAGTGTTGCACTTGCGAGAGTCCTGCTTCCTTGCCTCCTGTTAAAATAATAACAACTTCCTTTTAATATTAAATCTTACCAAGGAAAAATGACATAAAATTGATTTAGAAGGTTAATTACTAGCTACTTGTGGTTTCATGATTTTTTTTTTTTTGTACCTGTATGTCCTATTTTACTTTCCCGTTTTTCTGGATTTACATCCTGACCACCAAGCTCAGACTGTCCAGACAATTTGGTTCCATAAGCCCCAGTAGCAGGAACGGTCAGTGGCGGAACATGGCTAGCCACTGGCTTCGTGTAACTTTCCAAGTTGTCCTTTGGTTGTGCCACTTTTGCATCTGGACCACCCAAGGCCGAATCATACTCTACAAATATTGATAAACCAATTCACCAATAAAATGCAAGATTAACTGATATTACACTTTTATGTTTCTACATCTCAACCTCCCCCATACACCGTCGTGGTATTGGGACCCAAAACCCGTGGAAGACGGCATTGGGTGTTACTTACTTACATGATTAACACATTAATTACTTATATTTAAAAAAATTTAATTGTTCAAAAAGTGTATGCGGGCCAACCTGACTCGACCCTTTTCTACATGCACTAAAATGACCCATTTTAACGCGGACACAGTCTGACCAGTTACCCAACCAACTCAATCCGTCCGTGTTTCCACCTCTACATTTAACAGTGTGCTTTAACTCTAATACTAAGTATTGGTCTGGTGACCGGCATTTTTGTAAGAGCTATCGCTCACCTGAGATCAGTGTAAGAATGATGATCTTACTCTTATAGTGGTTTGGCCCTCCCCTTCGGCCACTCCCCCATGATATAACTGCATGTTCTCTAGAAGACTCTACTTTCCATTATATGAATAAATGCTTAATGAGTTCACATAAGTATAAACTTTGATGCAACAGTTATATACTTTAGTCACTAGGATGCAACTGTTAAACAACTTAATAAGTTCACATAAGTATTAATTTTGATGCATTTTGGGTCAGTCACAGATCTTTCTTTTTTTTGGCAGCTGCTTCGCCCAATTTACAAGCAAATTGCAGATATGCAAAATGCAGAAATATTTTCTGCAAATACTCTTCTGGTTATACTGGGAACTAGTCTACTTACTGCCCGTGTAAGTGGAATAACCTTTTTGGTCATTTCATTCGGAATCACTACAGTATTAACACCCCTTCCTCATGATAAATGGAACAGGCTGGCCTTTCAATGGCACTTGGAGCTTTTTTGGCTGGTTTGTTACTTGCAGAAACTGAATTCTCTTTGCAAGTTGAGTCAGATATTGCTCCATATCGTGGCCTTCTATTAGGTCTCTTTTTCATGACGGTATGTCTCAATCTTGATTTCCCTGGTAATCTTTGTATCGTAAAACTTTAGTGCATTTTTCTGTGCTTCAGTAGCTTCACACCCTCCAAAGTTATCGGGGGCATATAATTGAAATTTCAGTAATGATAATTTTCTTAATTCTTTTTATTATTTATCATCAAAGCTTTTTCCTTTTTTTTTACCTTGATTCTTTTTCTTTACCAAAAAAAAGTGATGATAATTTTCTGTTTCTCAGGTTGGAATGTCAATCGATCCAAAGCTTCTTGGCTCAAACTTTCCTGTTATTATGGGATCATTAGGACTTCTAATTGTTGGGAAGACTGTAATGGTAGCTGCAGTTGGTAGACTTTTTGGTGTTTCATTAATATCTGCAATTAGAGTTGGTCTCTTACTTGCACCTGGTGGAGAATTTGCATTTGTTGCATTTGGTGAAGCCGTCAATCAGGTGAGCCTCAGCTAACTAAGTTTTTTTTTTTCTTTTTTCATTTATATGCTCTACCAAGTTCTTTTCTTTCCTTTTCTGTTTTAGAAAGACATATATCCACACACAATTATCACATATTTGTCCCAAGTAGGACTGGAACCCATAATCACTTGGTTGATGGGTCACCTTGATAACTGCTAGATCATGGCCCTTTGGTTATGCTCTACCCATTTCTAAGGAGTTGGAAGTTAGAAGTAGAATCGACATCAGTAACATTTCAATTTTCTTCGTCTATTACAGGGTATAATGACTCCTCAGCTATCTTCTTTGCTGTTTCTTGTGGTGGGGATCTCAATGGCCCTCACACCATGGTTAGCTGCTGGAGGCCAGTTAATAGCATCTCGTTTTGAGCAGCATGATGTCCGTAGTTTATTGCCTGACGAAAGCGAGGTATAATTCCTTACATAAGTAAATTCTGCTGTTATTCACTTGTGCAGTGCCACACTAGTTTTTATTAGTGATCAATAACATCAAAACATTTTGCATGTGATGAGAATAATCTTATGTCTTTCTGCAGTGCATGTTCTTAACTTTATGCACATACAATTAGACCTCATACAGAGTAATATATATATATATATATATATATATATAAGGAAGCGTACTTTCCATGATACACATAGTGCTTGTAATGGCCCTGATACTTAATACTCCGTATGAGTAGTTTCAAAAACATGGGTTGATTCTCATATTTCATTGAACTTCTTTCAGACAGACGATTTGCAAGATCATATCATTATATGTGGGTTTGGACGCGTTGGGCAGGTACGGCAACATCATCAATTAAGTTTGTTAGTAAAATTATATAAAAATGAACACAAGCAGGACTTTCCTCTAAATTTTATCATATGTAAAGTAGTGGGTGTATAAATTTTATTTCCATCCTTTTTGTTCTTTCAGATCATCGCTCAGCTTCTTTCTGAAAGACTCATTCCATTTGTTGCTCTTGACGTCAGCAGGTATGAAGTTGTTTATATCTCTTCCACTTATACTCAACATATAACAAGCCTACTGACATCTAACCTTTCTCATGATGCAAGTGACCGGGTAGCAGTTGGACGTGCACTTGACCTTCCTGTTTATTTTGGAGATGCTGGTAGTCGAGAGGTGAAGCTATGTGATCATAATTAAATCTGCAACCCTGAAAACTCAGTCTGACCAATTTATGTTTGCCTCAACTTCCAGGTCTTGCATAAAATCGGCGCTCACAGAGCCTGTGCTGCAGCGATAACTTTAGATTCGCCTGGTGCAAACTATAGAACCGTCTGGGCTCTTAGCAAGTATTACCCCAATGTTAAGACATTTGTACGTGCACATGATGTTGATCATGGACTCAATTTAGAGAAGGCCGGGGCAACAGCGGTAAATTTATAGTTCAAGCGCCTTTCTTTCTATTTAACTATGTCTCCAATCATTACTGGTCGAGGTCCACCGCGTATACAACTTTACACACAGTATCATGTCTTTAACTTCGAGTTAAACATGTTGTAGGTCGTGCCAGAGACCTTAGAGCCAAGTTTGCAATTAGCATCTGCTGTTCTTGCACAAGTGAGTTATTAGTTTGATTGGTTAAGTAGGATTGCTTGACGTCTTTGTCGTGCAGTATTAATGATTAATCTCTTTATTGGCTTTTACTGGTGGTTTTATCATGCTAGTATCAATGTCCCAGTGATTCTTGAGTGTTTATAACTTGTTTTGTTTCATAGGCTAAATTGCCAATGTCAGAGATAGTAGCTACTATCAATGAGTTCAGATCTCGCCACCTATCAGAGCTTACTGAGGTATCCAATCTGACTGTGTTATGTCTTGAATCTTATACCACAAACTGGAGGTAGCAAAATGGGTGGGTCAGGGGAGGATAGGATAACAGTTCAAAAAAGGGCCTTTTTCATATATGTTGGTTGGATGTCAGTTATGCTTGTTGTCCCAAATTATTAATTTTTTTTTATAGATAATTAGTGTATCAATTATTATCTCAATAATAGTGTCAATTTATTGGATAAAATGATGTAGGAGGTTTCATGCACTAAAAATACACTTGTATTGACCCTTTGAGATAAAACATTACCAAAATCGACCCATTCACAAGTTACTGGGTTGAAATTGCTACCTCACTACCAAAAATGATTCTTAGTTTTGATAGATGCTGAATACATTGCTTTGATGATGCATTATGCAGCTGTCAGAAACAAGCGGAAGTTCTCTTGGTTATGGTTTCTCACGGATCATGTCCAAACCTAAATCTTCTCCGGATTCTTCAGTTGATGATAACCAAATCAGCGAAGGAACACTTTCAATATAAAACCACCTCCATAAGACCAAACAAAAAAAGGTATTAAAAAAAACTAGGATTTTTCTAATGACAACCCTTAGGACTGTCAATAACTTGCATAAAAGACTTGTACCATTCATATCAAAAGCCCACCCCTGAATTTTATGGTAAAAATACAACTATTTTATGCACGTTAATGACAGCCCTAAGGGGTGTCATTAGCAAAACCCAAAAAACTAAGAGAAGTTCAAAAATAAAACGGATTTTGAAGGAGTGGATAACAGTCAATTGCCCCTCCATTACAAATTGTACAGAAACAGATGGCTGAAAAGGAAGACATATAGTTGAATTCATTCTTCACTGTTTCATACAATTTTCCATATCCCCCTTTTTCTTTGTACATTTAGTTGCAGTGCATGCCCAATTTTTTGGGTGATTTTTTTGTTCCTTTGTACTCGGTATCAGTTTTGCATATAGTTAGTTCTACACACATCGAACACAAGTTCTGTTATATTTCATTTTCCAGATTCAGTATTCTGGTATACTTTTTCGATTGATAAATTGAACCGTTTCTTACTTCAACAATATGTATTTCAAAATTCCTACCAATAATCTAAACAAGAACAACTCCCATCTCGAAACTGATGAAATCGATTTCGATCTCTGACTATAATCTCTCGTTTATATGTAATTGAAACTAGCTTTGTATAATCATGACAATCTACACACACCCTCAGGTTCTTTATGATTCGAATGGGTGAACCAGACTCGGATGAAATAAGTGCAAAAGCAATTGCGAGCCTCTCACTATGGTATGATAATGCATCTTCTCTATCTTCGTCTTCTAAATCAAACAAAACCTCCATGGTCCTTGCCTTATGCCCATACTGATGTAACTTTTTGTTCATCTCGTTAATCTTGAGATAAATTTCTTGAGATCGTGGGTGTGTTTTATCAGCTGTAAGAAACTCATGAAACGCTCCATCGATTTCAAGAACACTCGTTCCAGGTGCTTTATCAACGCCATGATCTTTCATTAGTCTCCTTACACGTTTTACACCTTCCCATTTGTTCATATGTGCATATATGTTTGATAAAAGCACATAATTCCCACTGGTTTCAGGATCTAAATTGACCAAATTGTCAAGTGCTACCTCAGCAATCTGTAAATTTCCATGATTTCTTGTTGCACCAAGTAAAGCTCTCCAGATAATCGCATTAGGCTTCATAGGCATCGTGTGAAGTATTTCCATGGCTTCATTGAGCCTCCCAGCTCGACCCAAAAGGTCCACCAAGCACCCGTAATGCTCAAGTTTTGGTTCAACCTTGTATTTCTCCCTCATTGAATAAAAGAACTCACAGCCTTCATCCACAAGCCCGACATGTGAGCAAGCAGAGATAATCAACACCATTGTAACATCATCAGGAGGTAACCCCTCTGATATCATAATCTTAAACAGATTAATCCCTTCAAGTCCATACCCATGAATAGCAAATCCTCTGATCATCGCATTATAACAAAAAAACATCTTTCTTTGGCAATTCATCAAACACTTTGCGTGCAAACTCCAAGAACCCACAATTCACATAAAGATCGATCAAAGACGTCACAACAAACTGATTAAGCTTCAAATTATTCTTCACCACATAAGTATGTGCCCAGATCCCTTGACTAAAAGCACCCAAATTGGCACAAGCATTGATCAAAGCCACCAAACTAGCTTCATTTGGCTTAACTATCAAACTTTTTGCATATCACGAAACAAACACAAAACCGCCATTGAGAGACCACTATCATTGTTACAATTAAGATTATAAGCAGTTAGTATACAATTCCACAAACCCAAATCAGGATGACTAATTTGATCAAATAAATACTTACAAACACTAAATTTCCCGCATTTCGAATAAAAACTAACCAATGACGCTATAACAAAATGATCATACTCAATAGGATGAAGAAACTTCAACACATGAGTATGCAATGCTTGACCATGTTTGACCCACATGCTTTAAAAAGAGATGGGTATGTAAAAGAATTTGGTCTAATGTTTTTAACACTAGTTATAGAGTGAAAAGGCCAAGTGGGTG
This sequence comes from Asclepias incarnata, assembly GCA_025447715.1. Classification (NCBI taxonomy): domain Eukaryota; kingdom Viridiplantae; phylum Streptophyta; class Magnoliopsida; order Gentianales; family Apocynaceae; genus Asclepias; species Asclepias incarnata. Next base: position 11,560 of record JAOEHQ010046781.1, read on the forward strand.
TGTTGGCCATGATGGGTTAGGATTGATGAAATGAGGGTGTTGAAAATGAAGATGGTTAGTGCGTAGGATAAGGAGGTGGTTAGGGTGGAGGATAAGAGTGTTGAAAGGAGTTGAGTGAGTGGGTAAGTGTGAAGAATAAGACCAGTTGTGATGAGTTGATATTTCCATCTCTAATCCAAACACATAGCACCCTATAGACATAATAAATGTATTATTATGTATGTAGAGAGAAGATGCTACTGTTAGTATTGTCCACTCAAGAACAAAGAATCCGGAGGAGATCACTAGACAAGCTGATATCATCATATCAGCAGTCGGACAACCAAATATGGTCAGGGGTGAAACCTGGTGCAGTTTTAATTGACGTTGGAATTAATCCTGTTGAGGTTAGTATTAACCAGTAGCTTTTACGTTACTTTCTTGATCGGAAGAAACAGAAGATACGTTTTTATGATTTGCATATGATACTTGCATATGGGAACAAAAAAATATATAGGTTCGTACAGTTCTTATAGTTCGTATCGGATCACTAGAATATATATATATATATATATATATATATATGTATGATACAAAGAGGAAATAAATGTTTCTACTATTATAATAAACATTTGAATTTTTTTTTCAATTTTACTGATTATATTTCTACGAAGGAAAATAATGTATCCTTGTCAATCATAAGAACACGACATGTGAAATCCATAAAAAAAAATATTACCGAGCTCCTTTTTTAATTATGGAAAATGACATATCTTTTAAAACTCTTTTTAATAATCATCCTAATGTCATGACTATACGATAAGGGAGGTGATATTCGTACCATTATTTTTTATTAATGTACCATAACGTACAAGTTTTACAATAATATGAGTTCTTCTACTCAAAGATTCATTAAACCTTTGTAAAGAGCCATTAACTTTTGTATCCTAAGAACGTTTTTTAGTGTAAAGAGCCATTAACTCCCAAACTCAAAGATTCAACTTTTATTGTGTAAGATACAAGTTTTACAATAATATGAGTTCTACTACTCTAGTTACAAATAAAATAGGTATAAGAATTCGATTGAACGTGATCATGCTATAATTATAATTATAATTTATACAACTTGAAGTAAAAGTTGGGCATAGCAATATGTTTTGACCATTTCAACCCGAGTAATTTATAGAAGAAAGTTGTGGAAATAAGAGGGGAGAATGTTGAAAAACAAAAGAGAAGGAAGGAAACTGTAATTGTTGGAAATAAGATGACTATTTATTCATAAAAGACAAAAATTTACTCCTAAATCTACCTAATATTTACTTATAACGATACTTGAACCCACAACCTAGCCTCCCCAATAGGCCAATACCGCTAGACTAAATGCCCTTTGGTATTCATCTTATGTGTTATTATGGCAAAGAAATAGTGATTTTGACTTTCAGTTCGTCTGACTTTGGGCCGGAACTAAATAGTCAATGACCTGTCTCCAACTCCATCTTCACAACATACTCTGTAGCAAGGGGATGTACCTAATGATTGACCATTAGTCCAAATCAATTTCCAGGCTGGACCTAAGTGGCCAACTGCCGCGCTCCAAATGCCCATATAGACTACAATGTACCACATCACCTTCTAAGATAGTTAAAGGAAATATTTTCTAACGACACAACCACCTTGGTTTTGAGCAATTGGCAAGGCCATAAACAAAAATAACTAAATTGAATTGCAAGGTATTCTTTTGATGAAGTAGATTTTACAACTTTAAATTACATGCAACTTAAACTTTTAGAAAAGGGAAAAAATTGAGCTAAGAGATGAAATAGCAAAGAAGATGCATAAGAAACGAGACTTCAGGCCTTCAAAAAGAAGTCATCTCAACAGGTCCAATTGCAGCTCAGCCATCTACAAAACGTGGAATTCCACGGTCAAACTTAGGACCATTTGATCATGCTTATACTTGCTAATAATACAAGTCTTAATAAACCAAAATAAACGCTAGTCCATTCATTTCAAAAGAAAGGGAGAACATTTGATTTTTGAGCCTAATATGAGTTGACCTTTAAAATTGACAGGATGTTATTGATTTCAAATATTTAGACCAGATTTCCTCCTGTATTAAAACCATATATGTGTGTGCTTGATTGGATGCGCATACATTTATACACGTGTCATTTACTGATATTACATATTCAAGTTTCAGTTCTTTTAATACTAATGAACAAAGAAAATGAAATACCTGAAGTTTAACTCATATTCCCATAAGAACAGGAGGCTCAAACTGTAATGGCTTCTCGAGCCAATTGCTAAACTGCGGGCTTTCTTTAAATACTTTTAAGGCTGAATTATATTCTTCGGCCTTTTCCTGCAGAAGAATCGAGTTCATCAAACTAACAAAATGAGCCTACAATGAGCCAACTTAACAGTTTTTGTATCCTGCTAAAGTGAACTGTAAAAAGTATTACCTTTAGTCTCTGGTATGAAGTTTCACTCAACGGAAAGTTGGCTAAAGACCAGCGAAGTGACAAGAATGACTCCAACATTCTCTTCCTGGGTAGTAAAAACAGAAAAAGGTTAAACAAGTAACTGAAAATCTCATTAAGAGAATTAAATAGAGCGTAAGTATTTATAACTAGTTTGAATGATACTCCCTCCCCCCACAAAACGTTGCAGCAATTTGCAATTCTGAATGGCCCATAGCAATTGCAATACTTCGTTTTTGGTGATGTTTCAAGTTTTAATTACCTATTTTCAAAGATCAAACATTACAACTATTTTTTCTCAATGAGAATACAAAGTTTCTATGGATGTTTACACTCGACTTCAGTTAGAACCTTTTGCAGATTACCTAAAGCCATGCTCATATAGGGTACATGACCTATTCACCACCATAATCATTAAAAACAAATAACCTTTTGCAGCTTGAATCAGTGAAGGTTATTATAGACATTTCGCCAATAGTTGACCAATTGTGCTGAACTATGTGCACGGTCAAAAATTTGGGAATGGAGACGGTAATGACTAATGAGGATTTAAAAAACATCCACAATAAAATGATATAAGCTTACTTGTATAGAAGTTGATTTAAAAATGCTCATGATCATTATTCGGATTAAGTTCCTTGGCGATATTGAGTTAGATAATCGAATGGTATTTAAATTATTCCATTAAGCTATGTACCATGTAAAAAAGTTGCAAATTTTGTGTAACGGAAGGGTTTCCTAAAGAATTTGCATTAAAAATCCTGTCAGCTTACTTGCATAAAGTTGACTCTGAAGAGGGGTGCATGGCACCTTTTGCTGATGTCCCCTGTTTTCGACCAGTGGTTCCAAGAATGACTTCATGCAGGCCGGACTTATTCCAGCTGATTGAATATCTGTAGTCACTCTTCACATAAGCGTAACAGATGGATAAGGTTTAACTAAATCACGCTTAAAAGTCCCAATTAAAGAATTACCCGCATGTTAAATTGGATGCAGCAGTTTCAGCATGGCGAAACACCTCTAGAGGTACCGAAGCTACAGAAAATGTTGGCTGCCAAGTACAAACAAACATGCATATTTAGTGGGAAATAATACTGAGAAATTGGAACCAGTAATTAAAGAAGAATAAAAGGATTATCTAAGCACCTTACAACCTTATTCACTTTAAACGGACTTGTTAGTTTCTTTGATAATGGTAGGATTCTATCACTCAAAGCCCTTGTCAACTGATCTTCTACTTCCTTGTCAGAACAAACACGGGATTGCCCAACAGTGATTGATGATAAGTAAACTGGCTGTAGAATGTGAGAAAGTAACGCCCCTGCATACAACAGATTAAAAAACAATAATATTTGTTATATTGTGAGAACTTATATTTATATCATGGATACAACTATACAAGGCCCAAAAATTCAAAAGATCTTGAAAAAGAGGCGATTCTTTCTGACAAAAACAAAAAAGACAGAAAAAACTGCATTATTATAGAATATACGCATATATAATCGATTTACTGATCCATAAAACACATTTTTAACTATCAGAAGTACATGGAAATACAGGAATTACCAATATTTAGTTATGAATCAGTTATTTATTAAAAGAGCAACAAAAGAAAATTAAAGAGAAGATTTTAAAATTAACTGTGCCAGTAACATCTGGGTAAAATAAAGAGTGAAAGATGAACCTTGGATGCCAACAACATTCCAGCGGGAAATTTTATCAGAACAGCTAACTGACAAAGTTGCATCGCCACGACCAGGTTTCCTTTGAACAGTGCCTCTGGCCTGTGAACAATCACCTAAAATAGGAATCTTCTTAGTACCCCCATGTAATCAAGAAACATTCATCGAAGAACAATTAAATTTCATACACTTCGTTGTTACGAAAACTTATCCTCTGGAAGATTAAACCTAAAATTTTTGTCACTGAAAATACAAATGGATCAAGTTGAGCTATGGAATTACCATTGTTCTTCATGGCTGACTCCAAAAATTCCTCCATAAGATCATTCAGTTTGCTTGTCGAAGATATTGCACAACCTTCTTTTATCGAACTATTTAAGCAAGGTAAAATCTGTGAATTGAGGGAGGCATCTCCGCCTACAAGAAGTTGAACAATCATTAGAATGACTCACTTTTAAATTGGTGAAAAGAAAACCATTGATAATGTAAAAAGGTAGACTGGCAATCTTACAAGGCAACTGTGATATGTATAAATGCAATTGCCAACCCGGTCTCATCTTGTATTTGCCACTGCCAAAACCACCAGCCTCCTGATAGAAGAGGGAGTCCGTGGCAGCAGTGCCTGGAAACTGCGTGTTACCCTTTTGAATCTCTGAATAGAAGTGCCTGGAACGTATATAACATATATTGAGACCGTGCTGTCAAATATTGCTATATTTCAGCTAGAAACGATCCAAAACATGATCTATTCCTCCTGATTTCACTTCTCCATATTAAAAGTCAATAAGTATAAAACACACCCTCTTTTCTGTACATGACTTCGTCCTAGTGTTGGTTTCCAACAGTTTAAAGAGAAAACATGAAATCTTACTCTACATTGTGACGGTATATGACTTCGTATATAACAATCCAATTCACAACTTTTCTTAATGTAGATGACTATCAGATAAATTAATCGGCTAAACCCCTGTATATATATAGTACCGGGTTACTGTGCGAAGTGTGCGAAACACTAAACCACTAATATGCAGCTTAAATATTACTAACATACAGTGTCGATAGGAAAACATACAGCTTAACTATTTCTTTTCCTATCGACACTGTATGTCAGTGTTAACTAAGATGTATGTTTAACATACAACTTAAGTATTACTAACATGCATCTTATAACTAAGATACATGTCAGTAATTTTTAAGATGAATGTCAGTGATAGTTAAGTCATGGAGGAGACATGGCGGCTAAGGGCGGAGCCTGTCAAGTAGATCACCCCATCACCGATCACCCTCTATGACCTATCACCCCCACCAGCTACCCCTTATTAATGCCCTTAAGGGCGGAGCCTGGTTCTAATCACAGTTTCTGGTGGTGGTGGTGGTAGTGGTGGTGGTGGTAGCGGTGCGGCAGGCGGTTAGGGAAGAAGGCCGATGGTAGTGGTGGTGGGGAAGAAGGGGGAAGCAGTAAAAGATGAAAACGGAGAAGATCCAAGCACTTCACACCCTTCGCATTTTAAGGGGCTTCGCACAGGAACCTTCCCGTATATATATATATATATATATATATATATATATTATATATATATAGCCTAAAGTCACAATCTACTTGCTCAATTGTACTAATCGAGACAGTGTACTTTCAATTGCACTTTCGGTGTATTAAAAGTTGGCTTTAATTAAACTTTTGGGCAGTGTCGGCTCTATAGTTATGGTGCATTAGGTGATTGCCTAAAGCCCCCAAATGGTTAAGGCCCCCAATTTTAGTGCTATTGGGTTGAAAATATTATTGGGCTCTTTTTTTACGGCTAGTTTTGGACTTAAAAGACTAACAATTAAAATTACGGCACCTTAAAAATAACAGCCTATTAATGAAATTACTTCAAACCCCATTCAAAGTGGCTAAGTAACGGTTAGTTGAAGAAGTCAGATCACGTACTATCAAGCTCCTGGTTTCATGGTTTTTCTAGTTGATGAATAAGTCCACCCACGTAGTCACGTGGGTTGAGTAGTGCCTAGTTATTCTGCATTTTTAGTTAATTTATTTCTTGTATTTAAGGAGTCCTTGATGTACTTGTTATCAACTTGAGAAATATCAAAACAACTTTCCCTTGATTGCATCTAACTTTCTTATCATTCTTCTCACAAACAAAACCTTTTATTGATACTTTCAATGGTATCAGAGCCACGTCCTCAATCTCATAAATAAAAACAAAAACAAAAAAAACAAAAAAAATAACCCACCATGGCTGAACCGACTGCCGCTCTAGCAACACAACCTACCCCAATTCCAATCTTCAAAGGAGAAGGTTACGAGCATTGGTGTATAAGAATGAAGACTATTTTGAAGTCACGAGATCTGTGGGATCTTGTTGAATCTGGCGTGAACGAAAAAGACACCGACCAAAGCCGTCTTAAAACGGCAGTGAAGAAAGATGCCCATGCGATGGCCATCATCCAACAAGCCGTTCATGACCAGTTGTTCTCTAGAATCGCAGCAGCAACGAGTGCCAAAGAAACGTGGGACACCCTAAAATTGGAGTTTCAAGGAGACGACAAAGTTAAGGCAATCAAACTCCAAGGCCTGAGAAGAGACTTTGAAAACCTAGTCATGAACGACAGCGAAACTATCGGTGACTATTTCTCACGCGTTATGGATATAGTCAGCCAGAAAAGGTCGTATGGTGAAGTCGTTTCCGATCAAACAATTGTGGAGAAGATTTTGAGAAGTCTCACTCCTCGATTCGACTTTATCGTCCCATCAATTGAAGTTTCACTAGACCTAGCAACTCTGACTCCCGTGAAGCTTATGGGATATCTTCAGTCTCAAGAAGCTCGACTTAACAGTCGAACAAAAGAAAAGGGTGAAAGATCAGAAGAGCATGCTCTCCAAGTGTTTCAAAATTTGAACCTTGGCGGTCAAAACACAGCTCCACGAGGCAGAGGTCGTGGACACTCAAGGAGTCGGGGTCGCGGTCGCGGACGTACACTGGATCGTAGCAAAGTCCCTCAGTGCTACATATGCAAAAAATTCGGGCACTTACAAAAGTATTGCTGGTATAATGAAGAATCTCAGGCTCAAGTCGTTGCTGAAGAACAACCTCAAGAACTGCCTCAAGAAACAGAAGAACAACCCCATCTTTTCATGCTGTTCCATGACAACCAAGATTATGTTTCAAATTCCCTATGGTTCCTTGACTCCGGTTGTTCCAATCATATGACCGGGGTTAAAGATAGCTTTTCTATGCTAGATGATTCTTTCAGAATTAAAGTAAACCTTGGAGATAAAAAGAAGTTGCAAGTCGAAGGCAAGGGAACCGTTAGGATCAACCTGAATAACGGAAGCTATAGGTTGCTTGAAGATGTCTACTATGCTCCTGAGTTGAGGTACAACCTTCTTAGCGTTGGACAACTGATGAAAAAGGGGTATGCACTTACCTTCGATGATGGTCGGTGCATTATCAAGAACAAACAGTCAGGCGTTGATCTCATGGTCATCAAGGTGTCAAACAAAATCTCATGCCGACTCATCATGATAACCAATCTCGCTTGTGGCACTTAAGGTATGGTCACTATCACTTTCAAGGATTAAAAACTCTCTGACTGTAGAATGGTGCATGGCCTTCCACCCATAAGACTTGGTATCTCATGTGAAGGGTGTTTATTAGGGAAACAAAATAAGTTTCCCCACCCATCACACTCATGGAGAGCATCCAAACCACTTGAGCTAGTCCATGCTGACTTGTGTGGAAAGATGCAAGTGGAAAGTTTGGGGGGTAGTTTGTATTATTTCCTGCTTATTGATGATTACACAAGGATGTGTTGGGTCTACTTTCTAAAACAAAAATCACAAGCATTTGAAAAATTCAAAGTGTTTAAAACACTTGTTGAAAAAGAAATTAATCACTCCATTAAAGTTTTACGTACTGACAACGGGGGTGAGTTTTGTTCCCATGAGTTCAATCTCTTTTGTGATTCAAATGGGATCAAAAGAGAACTTACACCTCCATATACCCCGGAGCACAATGGGGTAGTGGAGAGGAAAAATCGAACTGTGATGGGAATGGCTCGTAGTATGTTAAAAGGAAAAAATTTACCTCACCAATTTTGGGCTGAAAGTGTTGCTACAGCAGTCTATCTCATAAACCGTTCACCCACAAAAGCCTTACTACATCAGACACCCTATGAAGCATGGTCGGGACGTAAACCTGCTGTACACCATCTAAAGGTGTTTGGGTGTATTGCTTTTGGTCATATACCAGCTCATTTGAGAAGGAAATTGGATGACAGGTCAGAGAAGTGCATCTTTCTTGGATATGCTCAGAAAAGCAAGGCGTATCGATTGTTCAATCCTGTGAACAATAAACTTTCAGTGAAGAGGAATGTAGTTTTCTTGGAGAATGAAGCATGGAAATGGGATAAGAGTGAGAATTGTACATCTGCTGTAACTTATAATACCTTATTTCCTCTGCATGAGCATGGTCACATGGATGACAATGACATGTCATGTGAGACATCAATGACACCTAGCCTAACAGCATCACCTATATCAACCACTAGTAATACCTCTAATCAAAATCAGCCTACTACCCCTATCACCCAAACAACTACCAACTCACAAAATGTCACTCCACCTACAGCATCCCCTCCAATCTCGCCACCTACTAATCACAACAATAACCCACAAATTTCATCATCCTTTATACCTGCAGACCCTTCCAAAAGAATTATTAAACCTCCAACATGGCTCCAAGATTATGAAACAGGAGAAGGTTTATCAGAAGAGGAAGGTCAATTCTTTGCTCTCTCAGTGCCTGACCCAACAACCTTCTCTGAAGCTGTAACAAAAAACGAATGGAAGGTAGCCATGGCAAAGGAGCTTGAAGCCATAGAGAAACATAATACATGGGAGTTGGTGTCTCTACCTCCAGGGAAACATCATGTTGTGGGGTTGAAATGGCTCTTTAAAACTAAGCTTGGAGTTGATGGTAAGGTGATGAAGCATAAGGCGAGGCTTGTAAAGCTTACCGGGGTTTATTCCCCTTTACCCAAAAAAATAAGGCGAGGCTTGTAGTCAAGGGTTACTCACAACAACACGGGATCGACTATCAAGAAACTTTTGCACCAGTGGCTCGGTTTGAAACTATCCGAGTAGTGATTGCTGTAGCAGCTCAACGTGGGTGGCCATTGTATCAATTTGATGTCAAAACAGCATTTTTAAATGGGGAGTTGACAGAGGAGATATATGTTCATCAACCTGAGGGTTTCGAACAAGTGGGTAACGAAGACAAAGTTTACCGGTTGAAAAAGGCGTTGTACGGATTGAAGCAGGCTCCTAGAGCCTGGTACTCTCGAATTGATGGGTATTTTATCCAGAATGGGTATATCAGAAGTCAAAATGAGCCAACTCTTTATGTGAAGCAACATGAAGGTGAATTCATCTATGTGTGTTTGTATGTAGATGATATTATCTATACGAGTTCTTCCGCTGCGTTGTTAAATGAGTTCAAGGAAGGAATGGAAAAGGAGTTTGAAATGTCAGATTTGGGTCTCTTGAAGTTATTTTTGGGGCTGGAAGTGAAGCAGAGTACAAAGGGAGTATTCCTTTGTCAAGAAAAATATGCCAAAGATCTCCTATCCAAGTTTGGTATGAAGAACAGTAAAAGTGAGAGCACTCCAATGAATGTCAACGAAAAGCTACAGACTCAAGACATGGCCGACAAAACTGATGAAGTTCAATTTAGAAGTCTGGTTGGAGGTCTTATTTACTTGACCCACACTAGACCAGATTTGGCATATGCAGTAAGTTTGATCTCTCGGTTCATGAATTGCCCATCAAAGCTTCACATGGGTGCTGCAAAACGTATTCTTAGATACGTGGCAGGAACAACCAACTTTGGCATTTGGTACAAGCGTGATGTTGATGTTCAGTTGGTTGGGTTCACGGATAGTGACTGGGCTAGCTCAATCGATGATCGTAAAAGTGTGTCAGCTAGTGTGTTTTCTCTAGGGAGTGGAGCAATCACTTGGAGCTCTAAGAAGCAAAATACAGTGGCCTTGTCAAGTTCAGAGGCTGAATACATTGCTTCTTCTGCTGCAACATGCCAAGCAATTTGGCTAAGAAGAATTTTGGATGATCTCGGGTTGGCTCAAACATCACCTACTGTTATATATTGTGACAATCGTTCAGCTATTAACCTGTCAAAGAATCCGATCCTCCATAGCCGTTCGAAGCACATAGAACTCAGGCACCATTTCGTTCGAGATATGGTGTCTCAACTTCAGATTCAGTTGGAGTTTTGTGGCACTGATTCGCAGCTTGCTGATATATTGACGAAGGCCTTGGGTCGTGAGAAGTTTGTTCATTTCAGGAATCTGTTGGGAGTCCAGGAGTTTGAAGTAAGGGAGGGTAATGAAATTACTTCAAACCCCATTCAAAGTGGCTAAGTAACGGTTAGTTGAAGAAGTCAGATCACGTACTATCAAG
>JAOEHQ010046782.1:0-11282 GCA_025447715.1 Asclepias incarnata
TAACCGGTTATTAACCGGTACCGGTTAACCGGTTTCGGTTATTTATTTTTTTTACTTTAACCGGTTTCGGTTAGTGACCTTTATTACCCGAATCGGTTAACCGGTTTTGACACTTCTATTAAGGATATTAATTGCCACCGTTGGATTTGATTAATAATCAATATATATTGCCCGCGGCCCGCCCACATGTTGATGTCGGCCCAAATATGAACTTCTTTATCAATATGGGCTTTTTATAGTGTAATTAGGCATTTAGGCCCATTGTCCTATGTCTCATAGTCTCAACTCTCAACTCTCAACTCTCGACTCATCTAATCATCTTATAATTCATAATTTCATATGTTGAAAGATTCTTTCATTCATATTGATAGAGTAAATAAATAAGAGGTTTTCTAACATGCGTTTTGTGTGTTTTTTTTTCGAGCATTGAATAAATTAAAAAAAAAAAGTTTAAACAAAGATGTATACATTAATGAAGTATAAAATTTAACATTTTAAGATGAAAAATTTCATATCTTAAGACACATTTAGTATGATTAAACATATGTCCACAATATAAATGTTAGAAAAGAAGCGGTTTATGTTTACACGCATATCTAGTTTAATTTAATTTCCGTATGGACCCCTCCACTAGTCCCTTCGAATTAAATAGCTCAACCAATCATGATTTGACACGTGGCAATTCCATGCAACTCTCCAAGTCTAGCCGATCTCACCTCTTCTCAGACCGGTCCCTAAGGCCTCATCGTGGCTTCATCATCTTGCTCATCGTTGAGGATGAGATAGACACAGGCTCATCTTAGCTTGGTCATCATCGTGTCTCATCCAAATAACGATAAGGAAAGAAAAGGTGTGTGTGGGACCGGACGTGTGTATGTGTATGTGGGTTTATAATTTTTTAATTGAGGATGGGGTAAGGATGATGGTATGATAGGAATGAGGTAGTTCATGGGTGTGTTTTGGAGAGAGAGAGTTGATATGACAGTGAAGATGAGGGGAAGATGACAGCATGATCGGGAGAGGCTTCAGTTTCATTTGTTGTGAACTTTTGTTTGTGTTGACTATTTGACAGACCAATCAACTCCTTCCACTTGCAAAAAAAAAACAGTGCCACACCCGTACAATCTTGCCATGTTGCATCTTTTAAAAAAACACGGTTCAAAATAGATACATAATCTACCAAAAAATAAATAAGAATTAACACGGTTCAAAATACATACTAACATACATAATCTGCCAAAAAATAAATAAACATTTATCGAATCCCCCCTTCTCAAGTCCCAACCCTACATGTAATTTTCAGAATTTTTTTAAAACCTGGGCTTGATTTTGTGGGCCAATAGTTGCTGACTCTACTCAAAAAGGCTTGGGACGGAGATAAACAACATTGAACGAATTTTTAACAAATTTTTTGATTCTATAGTTTGATATTTGGTTTTGGCTAGTTGGTCGACTTTCTCTCGAAAAAAAGACTTGCAAATTTTGAAGTTTGTTTTCTTTTAATATTCGACAAGTTTAAGGGACCAACTCATTATATATGGTTGGGACAAAGCTTTTGTCAAATGACATCAATAACAAACGTAAATACGATGATTGAATCTTCATGCGTTTTTTTTGTGAGTGTTGTTCTTTTTGTAAACATTTTGTTTGTTTGTGAAATCACATCAATAATAAACGTAAACACGGTCATTGTGGCCCCGCATCTACCTAGTTTTCATTATTTACGATAGTCCAAAGGAATATTTTGGTTCGAGATCAATGTACGAAGTAGGGGTGAACAAAAACCGAACCGAAAACCAAAAAAAACATAAAAACCAAAAAAACCAATGGTTTTTGGTTTTGATTTTCTATAAACCAAAAGTTTCGGTTCGGTTTTGGTTTTGTATGAAAACCGATCCATAAAAACCGAACCGAACCAAAAATCTATATTGTTTAATTTATTTTATATTTATATCATTTTATTACTTATGCTTAGTAGATATGTTAGTATATTTGCTTTTTGAGTGTATAAAACAATATCAATTATATGTTTTAAATGAAATATACAACAAAATAGATTCATTTTGATAAATTACATATTGAATCAATGCACAAAGATAAATTACATATTGAATCAATGCACAAAGATATATAAAGTTTGTTCAACTTATTTTAATGGATTCATTGTCATTGTTGTAGTGTATTGTGAACTGATATTTTTTTGGAAAAATTGTTGAAGTTGTAGTGTAAGCATAGAGCATAATCTTTAAATGTTTTTAACCCAAGTTGTCCCACACCCACAAGTAGTTAAAAACCGACTAAAATCTGAAAACCGAACCAAAATAGGTCCAAACCGAAAAAACCGAACCATTCAAAACCGAAGACCATTGGTTTTAATTTTCAAAAACCGAATTATTTCAGTTTGGTATTTGGTTTTAACCAAAACCGACCCAAACCGAACTCATCGAAATAAGGCAAAAGTGACAGAAGGATATATTGAACATTATGGATGGGTAAACCGCAGCGAGCAAAAAAAAAAAACAAACTAATAGTGTATTCTCGAGTTTAAAATTAAAAGAAAAAAAAGATATGATTGAATAGGGTAGAAAAAAAAAATTATATAAAAAAAATACTTTCACAAACCGAAAGAAAATGAAAGAAAAGAAAAAAAAATAAAAAGTTAATTACATTTTTGAGTTTCAAAGAAAGGAAAAAAAAAAACATATTTTATAAATAAAAAAACTTTAGGCCTTAAAACCTCTAATTTATCTTATCATTTTTATTTTTATTTTTTATAAAAAGAAAAACTTAGAAGAATAAAAAAGTAAGTTAATTTTCTATCATTTCTTTTTGGATCCTTAAAAAAATAAAAATAAATAAATATGGAGTGTAAGTAAAAGGAAAAAAAAAACACAGTAGGAGATCAAAGATGGAATCATCACCAAGAAGAATTAGCGATGGCGAATCGCAAAACACAAAATTGATACTGAAAACAGCAATTGCATCACGAATCACTGTGCTAGCTCTAACAATCATATGGAGATCAATCGCAAGCCCTTACGACACTTCCGCATCAATAAACCCCCCACCCGACTGTCTCACTTCCACCAACCATCACAACTATCAATCAATCCTATTTCCTCGCATCGCCGCCGCAATTGAAAACGGCATCGTTTGGGACAGCGTTTATTTCATCCGAATCGCCCAATGTGGCGGTTACGAATACGAACAGACTTACGCCTTCCTCCCTTTTTATCCTTTCTGCATTTCCTTATTCTCACAAACAGGTATTTACTCTTTTTTTAACATTTTTTTTATAAAAAAAAACATTTATATTGTGTAATTGCAATTATTTATACAATTTTGCAACTATATAAGTTCGTATGCATGTATTCTATTACTACTAGTAGTAAGTTAGTAGAGAAATAAATGAGGCTGGATTGGGCCTTAGATTAACCGATGTCGTTTTAGCTATTATCTATGATTGTTAACGAGTATAGTGATAGGGATCGAAGCGTGTGAAGTTTGTCGTTGTCCATATAGTTTCGATATAATCAATCCCTTATTTGTAATCAGCATGAAAAGTAATTTTATTATCCACTACTACACACTAGAGAGAGTTAGGTTAACTGATCAAATATCAGAGAGTATATGATATACGAGATGTTCGTGAGCATTTTTCCCCCCAAAATTGTAGTGTGATCAATATAACAAGTATTCTATTTAATCTTGCCTTGTAGGGTTTTGCTTTTTTCTTGTAAAACGCAAGCACTATAAGTTTGAAGTATTCTATTTAATCTTGCCTTGTAGGGTTTTGCTTCTTTTTTGTAAAACGCAAGCACTATAAGTTTGATATAGGCGATTATGTGCTTAAAATTTTGTAATCTGTTCAGCCAATAGTTTAGAACATGATACTTTTTCTTTAAATGGATCATCTGATGTTCTCAAGCAGTAGGAGCTACATACCAACTTCACTTAGTGTTATCATAAAATGGTGAAAATGCTATTTACAGCAGCTCAATTCTTAGTATAATAATCGATCAAGGCTAAACATTTATTTTTGTGAAAAAGTTAAAGAAATTTTTTGTATATTGTTTGTCAATCAAAGGAGGATTGTTATATTCGATTAAACTTCATTCCACCAGGAAAATATAATCAAATGAGGGACTCCCACGACTACTTACAGCAGTTCATCGCCAAGAAACACATAGAGTATTTTTGCTAACTCTAATCTTATGGATTGAGAAGAGGCTCCAATCCATCAGTGTATCTCAGCAAAATGAAATACAAATACTAGCAGCACAAAGGCCAAAGCTCCAAGTCTCACACAATTCAAGTCTTTTTTTGAACCATCTATGCTCGCTAGTGACATGGCTAAGGCCCAAAATAGTTAATATGTGCAGCTTATTTGCGTTGACTAGCACGTTATTTGATCTCCTGCAGGCTAACTGAAAATTAAGTCTGAAAAAATAAAATTAATAACTTTAAAGTATAGTTTCAAATATGCCACTAGTTTATTGGACCATACCTGCATCTTTCATGGCACATATTTTTTATTCATCTATAGTAGAGAAATAAATGAGTCTTGATTGTATTCGGGACTGTTGGCATTAAAAATAGATCCCTTTGCCATCACATCTTGACATACTCAAGGTTGGTTTGCTGTCATCAATGATTACCAACCAACAAATGATAGGGACTGAAGCGTGTGTGTGAAAACATGACATTCATTTAAACCTCTTCGCACACCATGATGTTTATGGGTATGTTTTCCAAATCGTGGTGTGATCAATGATAGGGACTGCATTCTTAGTTTGTGTTTTAGTATAGGGGTGATGGTATTTTGGTGTCGGTGGTCTTGATGTTCTGTAATATTCTAGGTTCTCATTAGTATTAAAATTAATATTTATTTGCCGTTAAAAACTAAATAAATAAAATTGTACTGTAACAAGTCTTTTCTCTCTGTAAAGTAGCATGAGGAGATTATAGTTAAAAAAAATTTCAGGCCATGCTCCTAAGCACTACTTAGAAGAAATGGAAGGAGAAAATGTGTTGAATGATCTTATGGGTGAAATAAATTCCTTTAGTTTGCAATTTTTACCATTTTCAGTAGTTTGTCGGCAATCGTAAGCTCTTAGCTGCAGCTTGATTAATTTGTCCAACTTACGAATGCATTTCAAAATTTTGAAAGGAGGGAAGGTGGTGTTGCACTCCTTCTGTCTCGGGAGCCATGTTGACTTTGGGATCAATATTCTTTCTGAACTTCTAAACTAATGTGTACTCAATATTCTGCAAAAAGTGCAGTGACTGAACTTGGTCTATTTACACCCTCTCTTTGAATCAAAAATTAATGATTTGATTTAGGATGTAAAACCAAATATCTTTTAGATGCAATCTTAGTATGTATTTTTGTTGAAGTTTCACTCTGGCATTATATTTGTTCTTTTGCAGTGCTTGTTATAAGGTTTGATGCAAACGAGGTTTACATTTCCCATATAGGTCTTTGATTTATAAAGTTTGTTTTATCCAGAATAAAATTCAATAGGCCTGCCGCCCGCCTCTTTTAGTTGTACATATTTAGGGTATATGGTAGGCATAATTTTTGTTCAGGTCATCGGTTCGGTTTTGGGGCAGGGTGTTTCTTCTGAGCCCCACTGGAAGCGCTGGTTAGAAACTTTTAAAAGAAAAGTGGACTAAAAGCCTCTATTAGTCTCCCAGCCTTTTCAATAAGATTTCCAAATGCTCAGATAACATTATGCAAATTAAATAGTTTATAATAAATCACAAAAGTTTGGTCATTTTTCATGGGTAAAAACTCGAAGGCCTCATGTGCTTCAAGTTTATGTTAAAAAGCAATATGAAGGTAAATGGCAGGCCTTCGTTTGGAAGTTTAGAACCAAATGTTAATCTGTTTGACATTCAAAGTCAAAGTCTGGATTTTTCTTTCTACCATGTAATGAAGAGAATAGTAGTATACTAATATTATATAAGTATTTTTTGTTACTGGAATAAAATAACCATGGAATTATAACTTTGAATATTGCTCATTCGAAGTATATTCTGTTCTTTTTTATCACCTTTTCCTTGTTAATCTGTTACTAAAGTTATGGATGTTTATGTTGACCCTCTTATTATTTAAAAGCTGTGTCGTTGCTGAATTTGCAGTTCTTCGGCCATTAATTCCACTTGTTGGACATAGGGCTGTGTTGGCATTATCTGGATATGCTCTTAGCAACATCTCATTTGTTTTTGCTGCACTGTTTCTTTATAGGTAACTGTCTTAAACCCCTAAATCAAGCATCTTTTTTTGGGATTTTCTTTCTCTCAGTTACGGCTGATGTAGAAATTTAATATGACATATTTGGCGATGATTCAAAAATCTTTGAAAATTATAGGTCGTAACAATTACAAGTTGTGTTCTTTCCCTGACAGTTTTATTGTTTCTCTCGCTAAAGGCTTTCTGTTATTATTCTGAAGGACTCGGAGGCATCATTGAGAGCATCAATTTTGTTTTGCTTCAATCCAGCATCTATATTCTATTCGTCCATGTATTACTTTTTATCTTCCTTTTAAGTTTCTAATATTTAATGCTCAAAGATTTTCACCTGAAACCAATACTTTGTTTTTGTAGCTACTCTGAGAGTTTGTATGCACTATTATCAATCGGAGGACTTCACTTTTTGATGCTGGGTGCAAATAATTTGGCCACACTCTGGTTTGCTTTATCTGGATGTGCGAGGTCAAATGGGGTACTCAATGCAGGGTATATTGGTTTCCAGACCATGCATCAAGCTTATGACGCTGTATTTCATAAAAGAAGCACATTTGTAAGTTTACATTTGTTTTAAACAATTCATTCTGTGCTTCTAATGGACAATTATAATACATCTTTTCTATGTAGTTGGCGGTTCAGGTTCTTGTATCTGGAATTTTGCGTTGTGTATTTGTTTTCGTTCCATTTGTTGCATTTCAAGCATATGGGTACTTCAACCTGTGTGATGGACACGATCCTGATAAATTAAGGCCTTGGTGTAAGGCAAAGATTCCTTTGCTGTACAATTTTATTCAGAGTCATTACTGGTATGCGCATGCTGTTTCTCTTCTATATGTCTGTGTATATATATTATTTTTCAATCAAACAATGTTTATGACCTGTTTTAATTTTAGGGGGGTGGGTTTTCTACGATATTTTCAAATAAAACAATTGCCAAACTTCCTTCTTGCATCGCCAATACTCTCCATCGCAGTCTGCTCAATTATCCATTATGTGAAGCTACAGCCTAAGATCTTCTTTTCACTTGGCTTCCAAGCTGCTCCCAAAAAACATGGGGATGCTAATGTGCTGCTCTCCCCGGGAGCAAGTACAAAGAACGCCTCTGTATCGGATAGAGAAACATCAACAGTAGTTCAAGGTGTGATTCTGAACCATGAATTTTGCTATAAGTTTGTGACTTATCCCATGTGTATTAAAGAAGTTCCTTCTGATTATTTCTGTTAAAACAGAAGATCAGGTTCTTAGAAGGAGAAAACATAACACCAAAGAAGAGGGTCCTCGTGTGCGTTCCACGAATAATGTATCAACGGAAAAGCTAGGAGACTTTTCAGTTATCATCATACCATTCGTTTTGCACTTGGGTTTCATGGTGGCCACAGCATTTTTTGTCATGCATGTTCAGGTGAGTCACACACCTTTTTATCTGTACAACATATTCAAACATCAAGGTCCTCACTTCATGACACCGACATATGTATGACATTTTTAACAAACTTAGTTTCATGTATCTACATCATCTTCTATACCAGAAATTGTGACACCGATATGATTTTGTTACAGGTTGCTACACGGTTCTTGTCATCAAGCCCCCTTATATATTGGTTTGCCTCGTATGTATTGGTATCTCCCGGAATCCAGAGGGGCTGGAGATACTTGATTTGGGGCTATTGTGCAGCCTACATTCTCCTTGGCAGTCTGCTCTTCTCAAACTTTTACCCTTTCACTTGAATGTTTACAGGTTGCAACATAAAGTAACTTGTAAAATTTTGACACAAAAATTACGATGTAATGAATAGATTATAGACGCATTTCCCAACTTGTGTGTTTCCTACTCTTCTCAAACTTTTACTCTTTAACTTATATCTTTAGAGGTTGCAACATAAATTACACACTGCCATGTAAAATTTTGACACAAGTACAAGGTAATCAACATATGCATTTTTTAACTTGTGTCTGACGGAAAGTTTTGGTGCTTAAACGATGATGTATATGTACAAGATATTGGTTTGTTGCATAAAATACAACATGATCGATCATACAAAAGGACTGGAGCTAATAACTTTCTCTAACTTCCCATCCCTAGCATAAAATACAAGATGACCGATCACACAGAAGGACCGGATCTGAGAACTTTCTCCAACTTTTCAGCCCTGGCATAATCACTTTCCGTGAGCGGGCCAGCAGGAAAAGGAGTAATCTCAACAACCAAATGTGGCGTCGGGAGCTCATCAAACAAAGCCCTTACATTGTTGCAGCATACGGTTTCTCCATGAGCACTCTCCCTTCTAATTTGACAACCCTACAATCAATCATATACAATTAAGGAAAGCATCCTACTTGTTAGATGGTCGGTTGATCATTTTCACAAAAGAAACCTGCACAAAATGGATAATTACCTTGTGGGAGGTGGCATCTCTGAAGTGATCATCGTCTGAAAGTAAGGAAGCTATGGCTTTGAGAAGACGACGCCCTTCGGATTTTGAAGGGATCCTGTAGTTTCGCCTAAGAGTACCTTTTGTTGTCGGGTGCCATTTGCTAACCAACTTCCTCTTATCCGATGCTTCTTTCTCTGTAATGCAAACAAGATCTAGATTATAAACCAGTCTAGAAACATGTAGTAATTACACATAACCGATTTGGTAATAAAATATTTGTTGAGACAAAAATGCTCAATATCACACATAGAACCCAAGCTGAGTGTATGTATTGTAAATTTAAATTTGTGGATTATGTTCAATATCGTCTTCTTTGACAATTACATTACTGTTTTATAACTTAATAATAAAGACTTAAATAAATTAACAAGTGTAAACAGACAGTACTGAAACCAAAAAAACAGACAGTACTGAAAGAAAACCACTGACCTGGGTTGCGTTTGAACTCTTCAAACCACTTGGCAAAACCCAAATCATCACCGTCACTTTGCAGTTCTAAACAATTTATCAACAAAACAAACATCAAATAACAACACTACACCTCCTCTTCTAGTGTGTGTGTGTGTGTGTATAAACTTCTATAAAGCATAATTAATACAAAGGGATCAAGAACCTGTTGTGGAGGCTAGTGGATTAGAAGGGGACCCAGCCAAACCAGTTTTCAAGAGTGCATAAAAGATGCACACTCTTCCAGCCCACAAAACAGGTGCCTCGATCAATGAGCTTTTGATGCTTGATGATCTTCCAACCCCAGTTGTTGCATCAGCACAACTTGATGAAAAGCCCTTGATTTTTCTACCAAAAAAAGGCAACCCGGATGGAGGAAAAAGAAGAGTTTTGGGCAAAAGTGTAGTAGCACTGATATTGGTGGGATGGTGAATCTTGGAAGTGAATATGTGAGCACAAGTTGGGGTGTTTTGAAGCATATTTTCTTCAAGTTTTTTTTAAGAGGAATCTTGATAGGTTGGATTCAGTGATGTAATATCAACTATCAAGTAGTAGGAGTAGATGATGATTTTTAGAGCAAAATGTAGTTTGTATTTGGGTTACCTTCAACTTCTAAGTAAATCACACTTCCCCCCTTCTTGTTCCACTTTGTACACATAGCAACATTGTCATGTGCCTTATAAGTTATTTAACATTTTGACCTTTGTTTTATAGTAAGGATGAGAATTTTTTAAAATTATAGTTCAGTCTTGTCTTACGCTAAGAATATTAAAGCCTTAGGTTTGGTGACATGAAAAAATTATATAAAAGCTTGTGCACTTTTGAAAAAATAAATCTAAATTAAAAAGGTTTAATATAACAAAAATAAGTAACCGGTCATCTTTTAAAATAAGATACACATAATAGCAAAAAAGTCAAAGTTGGATACACAATAGCAAAAATGCACAAATTTGGGCATATCTAATAGCAAAATGGACAAATTTGGATACATTCAATAGTGAAAAACAATGGCAGCTACAGTTCCAGACCCATTTTCTGTACTTATAACAAACACAAATTGGGCTAATTGGGAAGCGGGTTTTCGATAAAGATGAAAAAGAATGAAGATTTGTCGTTGGGTTGATGAAAGTAAAGCCACTGATGAGGACATCATTTTGCAATTTTTGTAAAAAAAAAAGATCAGAGCATTGTGTGTGTCTTTTATGTGTGTGTGATTGTATTGATCTAGTTTTATGTTTGTGTATAAGTATTGTTTTTGTTTCAGATATGTGTTTTTTTTATTGTTTTTGTTCATATCTAGGTGTAATAAGGGGAAGGGGACAGATATGGGTGAGAAAAGACAGTTTTACCCCCTCATGTGTGTAGCACATGATCAAACTTAACGATTCGTCAAACTCCATTAGCGTTAAGTATGGTCAGCATGCATATTTGGAAAATTTGGGTATGTCTCGAGTAAAAAAAAATTACAGGGTATGGCCAGTGTATTCCGGTACAAAAACCAATTATCATTCGTGTAATTTACCCCTAAAAAAAGATATATAAGAAATATAAACATTAGAACTCAATACAAAAATCATTATTATATATTATTTGTCTACAAGTTAAAGATAATGATTAAATACAAAATGATATATAAGAAAGATAAACATTATAAATGAAGTTATTACAACCAACAAGAAGTCCATGATACTCGGCTGATTTGATGATATCTTAAGCCTATCTCAATTTTATAAACCATGCACCATATATCCCAGTTTATTCATTCACCATAAAACAAACCATAACCCCATGTTATTTTTCACCATAAAACAAACCATAATCCCATATTATTCTTTCACCAGTAGCGCAAACTTTAAAAAATATGAAATAGAATATACGGTTTCAATGTTTTAAAATATATTTTTTTACTTTGATTTTACTTACATTATTTACATTTAAATTTACCAATTTGTTTTTTCATATATTTTTAAATTTGAATTTACAAAGTTTTTTTGTTACGTATATTTAATAATTCATTTTATCTTGAAAATATCGTAAACCTCTCGTGTATTTGACACGAGTCTAAATCTAGTAATATCTTAATATATACTAAAAGACAACTGACCTAACTTCAATTGACCAATCACAGCTCTTGATTTCTTTAAATT
>JAOEHQ010046783.1:0-11280 GCA_025447715.1 Asclepias incarnata
TTTATGATCATATACTTATGGTAATTATACTTGAAATCCTGGTTTTGTTTGGTTTGTTTTGTTGTTGGTTGATATGTTTATGTTAATGGTTTGGTGATCGGAAATGTATTTAACTATCACGAAACCTGTACCATGTATCACGCTTTAAATGAATTTTGGCGACAGTTTTTTTGACGTGACAACTTATTTGGATGACATGTTATATATCCAACTTATCACCTATTCTGTGTGTGTGTGTCAATGTATCATCTCTTTGAAACCGTCTTTTGTGTGTTACGAACTCTTACGTTCTTGCTATTGTATGTATCTGGTGGCTTATTCATTCAAGTAACCTATCATTTTTTGGAGCTGGTAATAAGGTGTTTGTTATTACGTGGCACGCGCATTTAGCCCTAAATGTTTTGCTGATTATGTTCTTAGGTTAATTTTCTGATGGGAGATTAAGTTGCCAATTTGAACAGGTTTTAAATGTTGGAAAGGAAGTGTGGATGAATGACTGACTTGCAAAAGATTAGCCTCGAGGAGAAGAATGTACACGAGGTATTCGCCACTTCCTTACTCTTCACTTTACGACTTTTTTTGGTGAATTGGGTCAAAACTTTGCACACATTTTGTTAATCTTGCATTGCATCTTATTCTTTCTATAGTAAGTACAACATTTTGGTAAAGCATCCTAAACAACTACAAATTCAAGCACTAGCTGTATTGCATTGACTATTTATTTGCGAGTCAACTTCCTCAGGCTATAGTAAATTGATATCTTAGTAGCAAATGCTTAACAGTGTTATAGCTGTTTAACCGGCCCAAGATATTGTGATCTTTGAAGGATCGTTTTTCAGAATAATAAGATGTGAATGACGATATGTTGCATATAGATGTAAACATAGATCAATCATAATCTGACTTATGTGGTCTGAAGTCAGAATATCAGTTAAAAACCCAAGATGATCCTTCATATTTAAAGTCTTGAATTCCAGGCTATCACTTCTTTGAAGAAATGGTCATATTTACTGAAATATGGGCGGATGGGGAAGCCAAAGTTCTGCCCGTTTCGAATTTCCAATGTGAGTATCAATCTGGTTTGTTAAATTTAACTAAGATGTGTCATGTAATTGTATAAGTTCATTGCAGTATGAATAGCTGGAATATTTCTTTACCGATTCTATTAAGCGCTAGTTCTTGAAACCGTTTTGAGCTATGTATTGCTTGAAGTTATACTTCGGTCCTTATTTTAGCCATGAATGTCCAAAGGTCTTTTCTCCATTTTATATTGTTAAGTAACTTTATATTATCATACTATCCAGGATGAGAAAATGATATTATGGTGTGTTAAAAAGGAGGAGAAACAACTTCCATTGAGTCAGGTGTCTAGGATTATGCCTGGACAAAGGACCGTAAGTTGTACTTTTTGACAAGTTATGAACTTATTAGGATTTGAAGTGAACACAGCTTAAGTTGCTCAGTATTCTTGTTCATGTTGTTTTCTTTTCCTGATATAATAGGCAGTATTCCAACGATATCCTCAACCTGAGAAGGAATATCAGTCATTTTCGCTTCTATATGGAAACAGATCGTTGGATGTGGTAGGCATCACAAACCGTTGTCCATGATTACTCTAAAAAATTGCAATTCAATTAGTTTCTTTTCGACCTTTAGGATGGAAAGTCAAACTCATGGTGTTCTGTTGAACATAATTAGAGGCAAGAATAAAAACATGCTGAAGCTTAATACAAGTTTTATACTCAACGAATAGAACGCTTTTGACAGATATGCAAAGACAAGGGAGAAGCTGAAATTTGGTTTGTTGCCCTGCAAGCTCTTATTTCAAGGAATAACTGCCAAATATCTTCAGATGGTTCAAGCTCAAATACACCGAAGAAGTCTCGGTCAATCACATCATTAAGCAGAAGTAACATAGTCAGTGAGGTCTCAACTTTGTTGTTTATAACACTTTGTGAATCCGTTACTTGATCTGATGTTCGTTTCGGAATTAACAGGATTCAGGGAAAAAGGAAACTTCTTTGGTTCCTATCAAGAGTGATAAACATCTGGGAAGAGCATTCTCTGATCTGCTACTCTATACTGAGCCAGGAAAATGTTCCCCGAAAAACAAATATATTCTCAAAACATACGGGTCAAAATTTTCGAAGTTACACGATGATCATTATCCTAATAACCCTGCAGATAGTGATCCTGTGAGTTCTTCTCTGCAATCATCTGTTGATGATTTGCATGATGTTTTGATATGGGGAGAGGGAACTGGGGATGGGTTGCTAGGAGGCGGTGTTCATAGAATCGGAAACTTAAATTCTACCAAAATGGATTCACTTTTGCCAAAGGCTTTAAATCCTGCTAATTCTTTTGATGCAAGAAAAGTTTCTTGTGGAAGTAGACATGCGATGGTAGTCACTAAACAAGGCAAGGTTTATGGTTGGGGAGAAGGATCTGGTGGTAGGCTTGGCCATGGAGTAGAAGATGACGTGTCAACCCCAAAGCTCATCAATGACATCAGCAGATCAAACATCCAATCAGTATCATGTGGAGAAAACCACACATGTGCTGTAACACAATCCGGGGATCTTTACACCTGGGGTGATGGAATCAACAATTCCGTCAGTCACTGGATTCCCAAAAAAGTCGGTGGCCAGATCGACGAAATGCATATATCATTCGTCTCTTGTGGGCCATGGCATTCTGCAGCCATTACATCAGACGGTCTGCTGTTTACTTTTGGAGATGGAACTTTTGGTGCACTTGGACATGGAAACACTAATAGCACATGTTATCCTAAACCGGTTGAGGCTCTAAATGGACTTAGAACAGTTGGAGTATCTTGTGGTGTTTGGCATACTGCTGCCATTGTAGATGTTGACCTTGAACCTTTGACTTCCCGTAACTCATTTTTAGGAAACTTTTCACATGGGGTAATGGAGATAACGGCCAGTTAGGACATGGTGACAAGAATCCAAGATTGTGTCCCTCGTGCGTCGTCTTATTATATGACAAAAACTTCAGTCAAGTAGCATGTGGGGATGGTATGACAGTTGCTTTAACTACCTCCGGACACATATACACAATGGGAGGTGAAAATGGTTGTAACAGAAATAATTTTAATGTTCCTTTGTGCATTGAAGACATAGAAGAAATATCATGTGGTTCTCATCATGTTGCGGTTTTAACTTCAAAATCTGAGGTGTTCACATGGGGAAAGGGTGGAAAAGGGCAGTTAGGACATGGCGACAATAAAGATAGAAATATTCCTACACTAGTTGAAGCTCTTATCGAAACACAAGTGAAAAGTGTGGTATGTGGATATAATGTGACAGTTGCCACTTGCGTTCGTAAACAGGTGCGTACTCCCGACCTTCCCATGTGCACAAGTTGTCATGCACAATTTAATTTCAAAAGGAAGCGCCACAATTGCTTCAACTGCGGGCTTGCTTTCTGTAAACCATGTAGCAGTAGGAAATCGATAAAGGCATCCTTGGCTCCAAACACGGACAAACCATACCGTGTGTGTGAAGATTGTTATCATAAGCTCCATAAAGATGAAACAGATACCAAAACAAATGATTTACCTCCCAAGATCACTAGAGCAAATAGCAATCGTAGATCAGGCCCTAATGGTGACCATAGATCACCAAGCCTGCTTTCTCGGCTCTCCTCTTTTGATTCTTTCAAACTCTCTGGTAACAGTTATGCACTTTCTCCAAAGAGGAGAAGTTTCCAAAGAGAATATTCGTATACATCAAATCCATCTCCATTTCTATTTGAAAACCCGGGAAGAATGACTGCTTCCCTTCCAAGTTCTCGAGCAGCATCTCCTGTATCTTTTAAATCAAGCCCTAATCACTCCACAACTCTTGTGCTACCTGAAGCAGAAGTAGATGATTCCAAGAGAAAGGATGACAATATTATCAAAGAAGTATCTATACTTAGGGAACAGGTTAATTCTTGATCTTGCATAAAATGTTAAAGTATGCCTGGTTATGCTAGAATCTGATTAACTAAAGATATATTTTCAATAGTGTGTAGTTGGAAATAACTTGATTGTTTATATATAGGTCGAGTATCTTATACAGAAAAATCAAGTCCTCGAATCTGAGCTCAAAACAACAACAATACAATTGAAAGAAGCAACGAAACAAGTCAGCAATGAAGAGGAGAAAAGCAAAGCTGCAAAGGAGGAAATAAAATCTCTCACCGCACAGGTAAGTGAATTGTTGGGTCACAATCGATGTCCTGGATACCAGTTGACCTATTTATGCCTACTAATCTTCTTTTGAGAAAATTTAGCTTTTCCAGTTGCCATATAGTATATATGATACGTTGTTCATTGACTATTGCAATTTTATGACAGTTGGAAGATATACTGAAAGGCCAGGGATCTTCTTCGATGTGCAGAGTCTCAGGTACATATGCTGGAAGAACTTCCAGGACCAATGGCCGAGCTTCTATCAAAAGGCACAAAACCATTTAGACACGATATACATTCTGTTTCCTGTAGGTATCTCCATAGGAATTATCTCTAGTAGTTTTGGAGGTATGTACATACATTATCGCTTGCTTGATAGAACTATAGAAGTGCCTACTAATGGAATTAAAAGTAGTAATCCATCATGTTCAGTTATAGACCCTTTGCATTCCATTTATCCTTGTATTGCGAATGGTAATTACAAAATGAAAATATAATGGAATATAGGAATTGGCACTGAATATCCTACCACTTTAGTTATCGAAGTAACATCTTAATAGGATTTTAGTTTTTTGTTAGGTCTATTCAAAGTATGGAGAAGTGAACAACTAAATCAATGCATAGAATTCACCACCGGTGTTACGTTAATGACCTTTTTCAAGTGTATCTTTCTGAAGCCAGATATATTTTTCTTCCGTTACAAATAAGTATAATCTCACACATTAATAAAACTGTGCATATCAGTTCAAACTAAACAATAATGCACATTAGTCACAAGTTAGGGAGGAATTAGGGAAAGATAGCGTATAACATCTGTTAACATCAAATAAAAAACCCTGGAACCTTAAGAACTTGAACACAACATAAAGGCTGAGTGCTGATGCAAATGGCTTGATTATACATCCAGATGATCTACTTGACCAAACCATGTTCTTGTTCTTCGTGTGGTAAAAGATGTCCTAGTGATAACTTAATTTTACAGAGCGAGTGAAATGAAGATTGTCTCCATCATCATCACTTTTTTCTTTTGGCCAACTGTCATTCACTGATTGGCTAAAATTTCTTGAGCTTCGGCAAGTGCAGACCCCTCATCTGCAGCATATAGTACCTTCTTAACGGCCACAACCATCTGTGCAACGTATGCAAGAGAGTTCAGTTAGAATGGAGCCATGGAGGTGACACTTATGGGAATTGGTTCGGAAAATTCATAGAAAAATTATTAAATATTTACTTTGAATGAATTGATTCATATTATGTTTTATTTCTAGAAACAAGTGGATCATTTAAGTTTAGAAAAAGGCTTAAAAAGAAACAGGTCAAACGGGCGGTCGAACAAGTCGAAAGCCAGCAAAGTTCGGCTTTTTTGAATAAGCAGCGTTTGGGTCAACCCAACCCGACTTGTTTTCATTGTTATATAATCACTGATTTGACCCGTTACCCTACCTCAATGACCCTGTCCATATTTCCACCTCTAAGAAACTTCTATCAAGGATTATTGTTGGGTCACAATATCTTTCATGTGCAACTAGAAAAGAAGAAGAATAAGAAGGTGCTTGTGATTTGTGAAGCCATGGTCGCAATAATTTTCTGAAGAAACACTACTCTGCTACAGGATGTTAAGAAATCAAGATACCTATAGTGTTGAAAATGGACAGCATGATTATGTTACTCCTTGATAAAGATCTAAAGGGATACTCTAGATTTAAGGTTTTGGTTAAAATTTGATAAAATGCAGTTTCAGCGAGATTTATAGCAATACGAAAACATTAGGATAGCTACAGTTGGTCGACGCTCAATGCAATGAAGTGCAAGTGTATCATAGCAATGCTAAGGTTTTTTACATACGAAAAAGTAAATCCAGAAAAAATAACATCTTTGCAGCAAGTTACCGGAATATGTTCCAACTCAGGAGCCTGACAAAGTATTTCGATGTCCCGTAGTTTTCCAAAATAGTAATCTCTTTCTTTCTCCAAAAGATCTACAGATACCTTTAGCTCTGTAATCTGAATCATAATATTAAGACTTCAAATTACTTGTTGAATGAAACATAAAAGTATAGGGATGGAAGCTGGAATTCAATTAGGTGTACCTCATTCGACAAAGCCTGAATTTCCTCTGAAGAATCGGACTCAACTACTACTGCCCTTGGTTTTTGCTTATTCCCTGAAGCAATCAATATTAGGATCAATAACATCACACACACACACACACACACACACTTAACACATAGTTCACATATTTCAACAACTTGCCAATAACTCCATTGACCATTCCCATTCTATTGTTTTGGCCTAGTTCCAGTTCAAGATTATTGAACCATGATAATCATATGAAAGAAGTAGAGTGTATGAGCCCACCAGTCATCTTGGGAGCGCCCTTTTTGTCCCCTGAACCGGGATTCTGAGAGTTGTTTGTTTGCAGAGATTTCGAACTCTTCTGGGATGCCTTGAAATGACGTTCTTTACATACCTTACTTCTACGCTCTAAAGGATTATAATTCCTGCAAAAACACAAAACAAGTAACCAAATATGTCCAATCCAAAAGGAACAACAAAATAGCTGACGATTGTAACATACTCGTTCATGATACCGCCATTAACAGACTCACAATAGCGTTTCAACCATTGTAGAAACTCCAAGTTGTCCAATGGTCGACCCTTGACTAGTCTATTTACTTCAATATGCTGCAACAAAATCAAAAGTCTTTATTTTTAGGACCCATCAAACCCCAAAACTAAAGATAATAAAGAAAAAATGATGCCCGTTTACATAAATACATTAAAAATCTAAGTTCATGCCAAAAAAAACCTTACTTTATCGATTTTTAGTTTGGTAAATACATCTTGCAACACTTTGTAGTTTTGGATCATATCATATTCTGTCCTTGCATCAAAATTAACCTGTAGTCAAACCACATTATTCTATCAGCACTGAGTTTAGTCAAAACATCAAACGACAAGATGAATAGTTAGTCATACCTTATGCATCGGAACAGCCCCCGGATAGGTCATGTCCATCATCTGGCACTGCACAGCACCTGAAGCAACCTACACCACAGCACTCCAATTCATAAATAACAAGCTAATGAACCACACACACACACAACATGAATAAAATCGAGTTGAAACGAATTTACTTGCATAGAACTAGTGAATGAATTATGTTAGTAATTCTAGTGTAATCAAGGGATTTAAGTTGAATTTGGAAACAGGTCAGGAGGTGCAGCGTGCAGACGCCTATAAGTTACCAACATCCTGGACCCAAATAAGTGAGTGTGATCAATGTCTCGCCAGTCACTCACGCCACTAGTCAACATTGGCTACTAGTTAGCAACACCCACATTATTATTGACCATGATGATCAGTGACCAAAACGACCACGCTGGTCAGGGAATCTACCGACTTGTGACCCACCCACTCTCTATAACCACCCGTTAACATTTGTAACATGTGGAAACAGTGTTTTTGGCAGTTTCAACTTTCCCATAACTTGTAGATTTTTGGATGCACTATATGTGTGTGTGTCGTGTGAAAATACACAAACACGATTTGCAAAGCAGCTGATTTCTCAACTCTGTGACAGTTGAATTATCTCAAAGTGGTGTTATAAGGGACTTTAGAAAAGTGATTAGTGGTGTTATAAGGATCGAATAATTACTTTTGAAAAGTGATTACACCATTCATTAAGATATCCTATGGTATTACAATCTTACAATTTTCATCCAAGATCCACCAATCTGGGCTTTTTAAGTTAAAAACAAAAATAAAATCAAGTGTCAAGATGCAAGTGTTTTCACAATACATATAAATAAAAAGCAGAGATCAGGTGTTCAAATCCTAACTCATGTCCCTTTAATCATAGTGTTACGTAATTGAAGTGTTCCGTCGGTGAGGGACTGATAATGGGTCGGTTATCCATAATACATAAAACTAAAAAAGATGTATGTATGTATGTATGAATGTAGTACCTCTTCAATACGAGAAAGATTGAGTTGAAGGCTGGCATTGATCCAAGAAAGAAGTTCATTTCTTCCGACAAAATATGCACTGTCCATCATCCCTATAACATTGTTGCTTGCCATTTTCGCAAACACCAACCAAGATCAAATTGAATTCCTTCCTGGGATTTGAATGTTTTTGTAAATTTGAATAAAGTTTAAAAAGGGAAGCAAGTGTTTAAAGAAGGGAGGCAAAAGCTGGCAAATAGCGTCAGAAATACCACCAACCGGCCAACCCAGCCCATTAAGATATGGCGCGTGACTTTAACTTAACTTAGTTTCATTTCCTTCTTTTTGCTTTCCTTTTTTTTTAAAAAAAAAATATTTATTTTTTAAAAATTTTATAAGTCCTAGTTATCTTCGAATTACGTGTCATGTAATGCCTTTCTAGCTTGTACCGTTGTATTTGTTATACTAGTTTCTTTTCAGTTTTCACTTTTGATTTGGCGTGCACACGATCTCATATTTTTATACAGACTAGTTTTTTTTTAGTAACTTTCTTATTACAAGGGCGGTTTGGTTCAAATAATTTAAAGAAATTTGATAGATAGAAATTTAGAATTTGTTATGTAATCCCAACTTCCCAAGATAACAAAGAAGAAAATCTAAATTTCTTTTTATAAATTCCAAAAAATTTTAGGAATCAAACTCATTCTTTTAAAATGAAAAATCTTTTATTTTAAAATATTTGTTTCATTTAATTTACTCTAACATATGCATTGTGGACACAAAATAGAAAAATCCTTATGTATGATCTTTAAAAAGTTGTCACTTGTCTTTATTTTTCAAAAAACATTGTGGAAGGAATTAGCTAATCGTAGTTAATATAAACGAACACAATAAATAAACAAACCTTAGGGAACGTCTTGTTAAATGTTTACGAATGTAAACTAAAGTCTAGTTCATATTTGTTCGTTTATAAAGTATGCAAGCATAAACATATTTCCCATCAAATGGTTCAAAAAATTATCCGTCGAACATATTGCTTAAGTGGTACTCACATCTGCAAAAGACATGAGTCCATTGGAGGGACTTTTGGGAATAAAAAAGTATTAGGTTCAAGACATGTCTCCAACGTGTCTCACTGTGTCAGGAGAGTTGTCTGGAACTATCATTTGTGGATAGACAATAACTGGTGCTAAAAAGACAACCGGGGTTAAGGATGCCCCTGCCAATCTACACCTATTGGGATCAAGGATGCCCCTCCCAATTCAGCAAGTCAAAAAGTATTCAACTTGGCCTTAAAAACAAACAAAAACAGATTAAGGTGACCAGGGTTGTCTCAAGGTTCCGGGGGCCTAAAGCAAGTTTTAAAATCCAGCCTTAAAAACACAATAAATATCACTTCTATTTTTTTTGTCATTTTTTATAGATAACCCTATTCATATTATCGAGTTGATATTATTGAAACCGACGAGCACCGTTAGTAGGCATCTTATTGAAAATGACACGCTCATTGGTTAAGTGAACCGTTGACATGGTCATGTCGGTTTGTGGTGTCGGTTAAGCGACAAGGGGGAGACGCGGGGTGGATCCCATGAGCAATCCAACTGTTGCTTTTACTAAAAAAATCGTTTTAAGTTAATTGATAATAATTATAAAAAAAATGATGAAAGAAGTGAAGTAGTGTTGTAAGCAAAAATGTGTCCGTTTAAAAATATTAATGTAATGATGATATACCAAAACTGATGATAGAAATTATGAAAGCCAACTTCGAGGGGTAGAAAGGTGGTATTGGACAGTGAGTATCTATTTCTACCTCATTTTTCTCGGTTACATTTATTTACTATAAAATAAATAATTGTACATTATGTATAAATTATTATATCTTGACAGATGAAAATTGAGAAAAAAAGATCGAAATAAAAATCCCCATTCGAAATTAGTGTTAGTATTTGAATATTTGTAGTAGGGACCGTGGGACTTAATGCAATGTTTTGAATTCAATATTTTTAAATTTGTATGGGACCGTGGGACTTGGTCTAGTCCAGCTTCGGCCGGGCCGCCGGGCCGGTATCCTCGTGAATCATAACTAGATAGTGACACCCCCTCATGGAGTTCAATATTTGTCTCATAACCAAATCATGCATCAATCACTTGTCTTATGTGCTTGTCTTGTAGTAACTTCCTATTCTTGTTCTACTTTTAGTTAAAGTGAAATTATTTTTTTTGGTAATCATTGCATACTTACATAATACACACTATTTTTTATGAACAACATACATATACCTATTGATTCGGTTAAAATTGTACACATTTAAGATAAAGGTTTTTCTAATTTCAATCTTAGGGCTGTTAATAAGAATAATCTTATATATTAATTACACTCATATTTTTTTTATATTAAATATTTTAATTAATTCACGTTATTTAAAAGAAAAGCTTAACTGCATTAAATGCACAAGTCAAGTGTATTAATTAAAATCTTTAATATAAAAGAAAAATCTGAGTATAATTAATGCACATAATTACTCTTAACAACCGCCCTGAAAGTTGTCATTAGAAAAACCAACTATTGGATTTTAAGATTTTGATGTTTTAAATATTTTCAAAGATTCTGATCTTTTAATTATTTTCCAAAAATCATATTCTAATAATCAATAAAGAATTTTTCACATTACTCATAGATTGTATAAACTATAAAGCACATAGATTGTAATTAAGAGAGAGTCACATGGAGCTAGGAATTAGAATTGGCCTTTCCATATATTATAAGGGGGAGGGAGTGGGTCGGTGAAGGCGTCGGTGAGGCGGTAACACCGCCGCGTCCATGTCGGCGATCGTCGGTGAAGGGTTACAGCGGTAGTCGTCGCCGAGGAGAGAGAGGGGGTGACAAAGGGCATGTGGGCCCCCCAAACGGTCATTTCTGCTTTTCTATTTCATTTCTGCTTCTTTTCGTGCCTTGTTCTTGCTTCTTTTCTTGTTGTTGTCGATGGAGTATACACATATATATTTATATATGCAGAAGGTGGGTTAAATATTCATATATGAGAGTGAGTGTACGAATGGGTGTCCCTGATTTCCTCCCATCCGTTGTTATATATATATATATATATATATATATATATATGATAGAGGGAATTATATA
>JAOEHQ010046784.1:0-11280 GCA_025447715.1 Asclepias incarnata
CATCTAATCCAACATGAATAAGAGAAAGATTGAACACAATTGTCTTACATAATTGTTCACATAAGAATGATCATAAGAAAGTTAGCCTAACATCTTCATGCTTGATTCTTCACTTTTTGATTTAATCTCCATGAAATTGTGATAATATGGTGACAAAGGGGTGTTGGAACTCTTTAGAACTGCTCTTGGAAAATAAAAAATATGTCTGGTAACTTCCCAAATTCGTGAATAATTGAAATGTATATTGAAATTGGAACAAAACCACAAATTTCGGACCCATGACCAGTGCCTGGCGTCTCATACGCCCATATCCAGCGTAAAGTACGCCTGCCTCTATCATCCATTTTTAGCGTATGATCCATCATCCCTGAGCTACGTTGCAATAGACGCTGAAACGTGTGAATGGGGACCAGCGTATGATACGCCCCTGGCCAGCGTATGAGACGCCCCTTCACATTTCGACTTTTCCATTTTCGCCATTTTAACGTTCCATTTTTGATCCAATTGAGTCCTAAGCGTGACCTGTAGCCTGAAATCACTAACAAACATAACCATACCCCTATTCTACTATTAACAAGCACAATTCATATTAGTTTCACGTCTTTAACTAATGTAAATTCCACAGTTATCAATTCACTACTCCTTTATATCAATTAACTTTACATCAATTACCAACGTCACTCAACCACGCCACCACCAATAGTCACTGCACCACCACCACCAGTCGTTGTCATCACCACCGGTCGCCTACACCACCACACCGCCACCGCATGACGCGGGTACCCTTCTAGTACGTTTTTATGAATTAAAAGGAGATGGTAATTTGTCACACTTCAATTGATAGCGGGGATGGATGGTACGGTGTTAAAATTATTATTTTTATGTATTTGTATCATATATATATATATATATATATATAAATAGTGTACCATTTATAAATTTTAAGAGCTTCAGTTCATACCCGTAAATGATATATATATATATATTTGTAATTTGTAATTGTTATACAACAATGTGTGTTCGTACTTTTTTTCAAAAGTACTCGTTTAGCTATACTACATTTGATTTATAGTGTTCCATTTTGAAATTTTAAGCATTACCATAATTATCATTACCTTTTTATCTTATCATTTAATATGTGGATTATTTATATTGTAATTTACATAAACATTTCCATTTTTAAATATTCTATCAATAGTAACAAACACATGTTTTATATATTTGTGTGTTACAAAATCTAGAACCGGCGGTCGACGAAGCCGGCTGCCAGCCATCATCACCTTTTGACGCATGTACTAAATGAAGTTTATAAATTCTATGTATACTACAATTTAAGTTTTTGATAAATCATCCATCATTACGAATTACGCAGGTATACTTTTAGTATCAAAAAGTAGCCCGTACACCAAAGAGATTACCCTGGAACATTTCAAAAAGTACCCCGTATATTTTTCATATTCCCCTGCATGTGTTTAATATGGTGCAGTTTACCACACCAAGTAATGGAATGGTGGATCATCTCACATTGGGATTTCAATATACTTTAAAGAAAGAGAGGCCCTTTATAATTTAGGTGGAAATGAATCTCACGTGAAACCAAATTAAGGTGCAAAGTCTAGGCCAGAAAAAAAATGGACCAGTCAACACTTTGAAATAGATAAATCACCATTTGACGATGTCACTTATCAACTGTCTTTTAGAAGTCAACAACAACAGAGACAAAGAGAAGTACGCTATCTATGTTTACAATAAGAAGCTGAGTTGAAGTTGCAAGAATTGATTATAGCTAGGTTCCTCATTGTTGATTGATGCCAAGGAAATGAAAAATAATGACTTACCATGATGTGGAACTTTATGTTTCATTGTTTATCTCAAACACGCCAAGCGAAAAACTTAAGGTAGAAAGGAAACCAGGCGAACGAGTCAAGCTAGTCAAAAGTCGCTAAGTTAAATTTTAGTGTAGCTACCCTCCTAGATCACTTTATTAACAAATTCAGATTAGTTATTATTGTAATTAGATAGTTTCCAAGCATATTAATCATGGACAAACATGTGTTTTCGGTCAACCCAACCAATTTTGACCCATTATCCAACCCACTCGTTTTGCCTCCTCTACTTTCTCTTTGTTAATAGCAATTGTCATCCATAAGAGAGAGAAGTAGAAGATATGTCTGTAAGTATGTATTATGATATTGACTACAGTATCAGTGTGAAGGATGGCTAATGAAAATTACTTGATATTCTTCATATGTAGGTTACACATATTGGCAAACACAAATGTCAATTAAAGCCAAGTCGGTGAATGATTTTTCTTTTATTTTAGCCTAACCGCCAATATGTGCTTCTATCTAGAGCCATTTTTCTTTTATTTTCTTTCGGTATAGGATTTTTGATTTTGTAAATGGATCATTCATTATGCTTTGTTACTCTGTAGCTAGCTTCATGTTCACCTGCAGCCTTGGAATAGAAATGGTTACGTTTGTCGATCGAGAGGTTAAATTGAGAAAAGCAGGCTATTCATCAAGTACAAAAACTGGGGAAGTATGCAGGTGCAGTTTGCCTATATATAGTGTATTAGAGAAATATCATCCGAGAAAACTTCCCACCATATGAATTGTTATTAATCTAAAATATTCGTTCTAACTTGAGCATTGTAATTGGTAGAAGGTCTCGTATTTCCTAAATAAGTTTAGGAAAGGTCTTGGAGGCAAGCCATGTATATTGTATATTTGTATTTGTATGTAATAATGTAATATCCTTAAGTGGCGCAGGTTCTATCCTGCTTGCAAGCATGATTGAGAAATATTTAGGTATTTGCTCAAGTGTAGGGTATTGGGTGGAGACGTTTTACTAGAACATGTGTTGTGTGACATGTGCATGTTGATACCAATGCGGTACCGAGGATCAAGGGGTTCCTTCTGATTTACCTTTTTTTTATAAACATCGCGTATACAATATATGAAGAAGAATAACCCTTTTCACACACATAAATCTCTATATCACTATATAGAGCACAAGTGACGGCTAGTCGTGATTAAAAGTGGCCACAGGTTTCAAAGCAGTTTGTAACCTCACTCCGGCCAAGGTTCAATCCATACGTGACAAAGTGGACGAGTTGGGACGTTGGGTGATGGGTTGACCCGAGTTGCAAGTCTTCCTTACTATTTTTGTTTGTCCCAAATATGGGGGCTTAGGCATAGGGCAAAGTGAGCGTTCGCACAAAGCCTGATTTTTCAGGGGGCCGAATTTTTAAGTTATATATATACATATATATGTAAATTGTATATAAATTTTTAAATATTAAATGTTATATAGTATCTCTACTTTTAATAATTAACTATGAGCATTCTGATCGGGTGGTTAAGACGTTAAGTACGCGTGTATTTTGGTTTTTAGGTCCTGAGTCGAATTCGTTGCTCATAGCCTAGGGGTCTTTCTTTCCCGCTCGTCCTAGGCCAAAAATTCCTTAGGGTCGGCCCTGGACTCCCAAAATAATTATCCACCTTCTTAAAAATGCATTAATTATCCACTTTTTTTACCGATTATACCCTTAACTTTATTACGGTTGATATATTTTTTTCAAGTCAAATCTATCATAAATGTAAGGGTAAAAATGACTTTTTTCTAAGTAAAAGCTTCATTTATTATACATATTTTAATTTATTTTTTTTTTCTTTTGGGAGACAATTTTTACAAGACAGGGGGAGTAACTAATGGTTATAAAAATTGTATTAGTTGTCTACTAATCTTGTTAGTTTAATTGAAGTGATTTAATTCCAAGCATCTAAGTAGGCTTTACTTACGTTCGACCCTTTGACCCATTCCTTTTTATTCGGTTGACTGGCTCATATATGTTAAAATGTAAATTAAAGAGTTAATTTCACAAATCATCCCCGTGGTTTCCACACTTTCGTGGTTTTCATCCCTCGAAGTTTTTTTTAGTGGATTTCATCCAAAATCCAAACTTTTTTAGCACCTTACATCCTTTTGAGGGATGAAAACCACGAAAGTATGCAAACTTTTTTTAGCACCTTACATCCCTCAAAAGGATGTAAAGTGCTAAAAAAGTTTGGATTTTGGACGAAATCCACTAAAAAAAACTTAGAGGGATGAAAACCACGAAAGTGTGCAAACCACGTAGATGATTTGTGCAATTAACTCTTTACTTTTAGAATGAAAACTTCTTTTATGTTTATTGAAAGTGACCGAGCACCTTCTAGTCTCCTATCAGCTCTATGTTATTCAAAAACGAAAGTTTCATAGAACGGAAGTACAAGGTCAGAAGTGGCTACTATAAACATTAAAGGGGGTGTATATGTAACTTAGCGAACTAACCGTCCGGATTTTGGTCCTTTTTTTCTAGTGTGCTGATCAAGCAATTGAGTTGCAGAAATTCTTTCTTTTATAGTAAAACCTAAAACCCAACATTCCTAAAATTAATAAATTAATTTAAAAAAATAAAAAGAAAGATAAAAATGGTGGCGACGGATTTGAAGACGGAGATAAAGAAGTTGATGGATAAAAGGAGTGATTTGGAGACTGAAATGAACATTATCATTGAGCGCCTCTCTCAGCCCTGCGCCCCTGGTCTTTCCGGCAATCTTGTCGACTCTGAGGTTATCTTTTTTACTTTTTTTCTTTCTTATATTTCCCTCATTATATATATATATATATATATATATATATATATATATATACTGCCACAGTACAGATGATATCCCCATATATATGTAAAAAAACAAAAAAAGGGTAATGGGGGAACCCTAGCCCGGTACCACAATTGGATACCCATCGACCCACCCTGTATGAGCCTTATGATGCCGGTAAAATACCTCCATCCTAATCCCCACCCCCATATATATGTATATATATGTATATCGTTTGATTGTATAGAATAATAATAATAATATAATAAAAGAGCTCAATGAGCCCATTCAGCTGCATATGTAGTTTTCTCTATATTATTTATTACCTTATTAAGGGTCATAGGTAACTTAGGGCCGTTTATTTTTTTAGTTGAGTGGATTAAGTGGCTGAATGGATAAATAATGTCTATATTATGTAATTGACGGTTATTTTTGTTTATTAAGTCAAAAAGAAACACTCTTACTTGACTTAATGTATTAATTATTTTTTATTAAGCTCATTAAGTCAAAAGTAAACAGTGAAGGCACATCCCTAATATATTTTTTTTTTTTTGGATAAAGGGTTTTTGCCCTGGCAAATATATTCATCCAAAAAAATACAATGAATATGGGTGAATTCCATATTTCACCTTAAAAGGCAGAACACAGAAACAAGCGTAAAAGCTAAACAAGACGATAAGCTATGAAACTAGACTACTACTTGAAATACAAGTGAAGTCATCTTCTTGGAGGCCTATCTTTAATTCCGATGCCAAGGTCACTCATAAAGGTTTCCGTCTCACCAGCCATTTCTTCAAAATTGGACTCCTCCTCATCATCATGATTACTCTGTAGGAACTGTGCGTACAAGCTCGGTTTTGCAGTTCCCTTGGTACCAGTATCAGCAATTTCATTTTTCTGTACCCGCTTCCCGTTTCTCTTATTAGTCCGCACCTTATCCTTCTGCATTACCTCCTCTGTCACATCAAATACACCGAATGAATGCATTTGACGTAAATGCATCCAAATTTCTAATTCCCGAAGTTCTTGCACCATCAGTACTCTTTTTTGGAAGATAGACAAATTTTGCTTTACTTTTATGCAGCTGAAATCCCCCTTGTGTAGTGTTAGTCTTGTGTCTTTTCTTCGTTTTACGGAAGCCCTCGTTCTGCATCACCTTTTTTTTTTTGGAAACTCCTTAACAACTTTAGGGCATTGTGCAAATTCATGTTCTAAGATCTTACACTGGTCACATCTTGGAGGTTTCCATTCGTACTCAACTCAGACTGTTCCACGTGTACATCCAGTTCCATCCAGTTTTGGAATTACAACAGCCAGCATTTTTCATATTTCCTTCTCTGCACTTACCCTATCATAGACCGAGCATAACTACTACTACCCCAAGATTCGGAACACATTGAGCTTGTACAAGCGTCTGGCATCTTGGGAGTACCAATCTTGGTAGCAATCATGCTCAATCCATCCTGGGTAAAAGCAGCCAAGGGAACAATGTGCAGCTTGACCCAAACAGGAACCTGTGTCAGGTCTTCCTTTGCGAGGTCCGTTAGTTTTGTATGTTAGGGTACTCACCTCAACATCGGGATTTCTTCTAAGTGTGTCTCACCTCAACATGGAAAAAAAAAAAACCCCAACCTAGTGCGCTTTTGAGCCTAGGCTTCTTTTATACTAGTATCGGGAAGAAGGAAGGAAAGGATGTCTTTGCTGATCGGTTGGGATAGCATCGTAGCATGTCAAATTAAGTTTGCACATGTATGTGTGATTGAGTAGGAGGTTTTAATCTTCCTCTGTCTCGTAAAGAAAACAAGCTACTATGGCTTCTAAACTAGCACAAGCCACATTACCAGAATTCGCAAGCTTGAATAAGTTGTATTAGAAAGATGGTGAAGGTTTTAATAAAAGTTTTCTTTCTGCTCCTATATTTTTAATGAACTCTTACTTGGAGAGAAGTACGGGCCATTTCATTTTAAGATAAATGCCTTATAAGTCATAATTAAGGAATATTGAAGCTAACATTTTGATTTGAAAACAGAAGCATTACACTACTCGGGGTTGGGTTGGAATTTGGCTTCTTCTGGGTATGTAACAATTAGTACCTGCGAATTTTTTCCTCAAGCTTTAATACGATGACCCTTGATTTCTATGTTTATATTGGTTTTGATATATTTTAATTACTGTTGCGGACCTTGTATCTACACTGTACCCCTCATGTTTAATTATGATGCACCTCCCCTTCTCTTTAGTTTATGTCACCCATGTGAGAAGCAAAAGGAGTTTCCATTTAATGCCCTAAACCAGCTCTTTCTTCCCTGTGAATTGACTTCAACTTAAATCGGACGGACCGGCTTCTCCCATCTTGTTTACTTCAGAAAGTCCTTTCAGCATGCTATGAGGGTTCCTTCTTCATGGTACCTTATAAGTCAAAATCCAGCATAACATCTACTATACCCATTGTATAGTGATAGTATCGTGATAGTTAGTTTGTTGAGGTAGTATATCACTATTAAGCCACCTGAGATCTTAAAGTGGATGTACTTAAATACTTAATCATGTATTTGCAGTTTGAACTGCCATGATTGTGTGTGCGAAAGTTTACAAACTAACTTCAACCCAATATTCTAAAGAGTATATCTTTAAAAAAAAAAATTATGTATGGGTATTTGATCACTTTCTTTAACTTTTGTTCTAATTATAGAATCTTGATCAGTTTAAACTTTAAAGGCCCTTGACTTGTTTGTAGGATCCTGCTTAAACTTTCTCGTAAAGCCTATATATTGGGATGTAGCTGTTCTCTTTGTAGACGAACATACGACATACTTATGGCCACTTGCCCACTTCAAATGCAGATAATTTTGTTTCTACTTTTCAGATGTATGATTAATATGATATAATCTTTTTCTCTTGTTCACATACTAGTATGTCCATGGCCAATATAACTCCTATTTTTTATACTAACCACTAACCACATTGGAAATAACTTGAATTACATTTCTGAAAAGCTTATTTTTTGCAGGGGTTTCCAAGGTCTGACATTGACATTCCAGTAGTGAGAGCAGACAGAAATAGACTTTCAGGTTTGTTATACATCTTTCTTATCATGGTAATGCACTAATCTCAATGCTTTTGTGGGTTATATGGTTATCAGACTTATGCAGTACTTAAAGCAATCATCATGTCTCCAATGGTAAACCTATTTTACGTGTTTGCACAATATCGTTCTATTACTGAGGGAGTGGTTGGATTACGTTGAAAACATCATGACTATAGTTGTTGCCAGCTTTAACCCTCTATTGTTGTGATATATATCTGGAAGGTTTATCATGATGTAGCCTCCACTTTTGGAATGTTTCTTGCAAATGAGACTGACTGGATGGTCCTATTCGAGGATAAAGATGTATCTTTGAGTCATCATTTTTGGGCATTATATTAGAAAAGTGATAGGATCATGTAAAACTTCAAGTTACCCCACTATTCTATACGACCTTTTCTGTTAAATAAATGCAGGTTATACACAATTCTAATTGAAACATATCATAAAATCGCTGCATGTCAATATTGTTACCTTTTACATCATAAAACAATAAATTTGTTGGGACAATCCTCAACATACTGACATACCTTTGACGAGTAGATTAAGGCGTGGTTTGTTATGTTGGCTACATATAAGAAGGAAACAGGAGGTCTTGTATTTGTGAAGTGCATTTCTGATTACATATCTGATTTCGTTGAACTTCTACTTACCTTTTTCTCATTTGTCGCTGTACAGGATTGCGGAATGACCACAAAGATATCACGGAGAAAATAAGCCAAAAAATAGAACTGCTGCATTCTGCTCGGCTTGCTCCTAAAGCTTCAACTGGCATGGACTCAGGTTGACAGTGATAAACAAACTAATTGATAAGTTGAAAGATGAATATTGCAGTTGCTTCTGTTTTATTTCATTCAGTTTTTTGCTCGTCAGTTTCCTTGATACTAACAGCCTTGCATGTACATAGGAAAACTGTTCTCTCGCTTTCTCTCTTGCTTATAAGTGCATGCTATATCATGAAATGTTTTACTTTTATCTCCAAGATGGTAATTGGTATTAGCTGTGAGTGGCTTCTTGGTTTTTCAAAAAATAAATAATAAAAAAAATAATAATAATAAAAGATATGTAGAACCTATAAATAAATAAGATATGTAGACCTGTAAGAACACTGTATGCTAGAAGACATGACTATCACAGGATCAACACTCAAGCTGGTTAGTATTTGCTAGAAGTCTAATTTGAAGTTACTATTCGCTGCTTTTTGAGACAGTATTTGTTGCTTATGTTAGGCAGCAGGCTCATTGCGATTCAATATTTCAATTGTGTGCCAGGCAATATTGCAGGTTCCAATCGACGAGGTGCGGATGACATCAGTTCATCTAATGAGGGAGGTTCCGTCAGTAGCATGGATGTGGATGTTAGCAGGCCGTTTGCAATGGTGGATGAAATCAGCGAGGAATCTCCAGCAGCAGAAGATGGTTTACAACTTGGAGACCAAATTGTGAAGTTTGGGAATGTTGAATATGGTGATAATTTGATGCCGAAGCTTGCTTCTGAAGCACAGATGAATCAAGGCCGTCCTGTACCTATATTACTTATGAGGCAAGGGACTTTAATAAACTTGACCGTTACGCCTAGAACATGGAGAGGCCGTGGCTTGCTTGGGTATGCACATTTTTCCTCTAGAGTTATTAATTTTCCAACCACGGATAGGCATTGGCTTGCTTGCTTGTCATCGTTTTTGTAAAAATGAACTAATTAGGCTGCACTTTCCATGAATGTGATTTAATAAACTAATCTAGTAATATTTTTTAGCGAAGTGATTTAGCAGTTTGCAAGTATTTGAACACTCTGGATAGCCTTTGGCCCATTCCATTCGTTTGACTCATTTGGCCCGTTTTCCTTCTTAGCCGAGTTTTTAAAACTTTGCCTATTTTGCTTGCTAGAGATAAAATATAACTTAAGTCATCTTAATTTAAGGAAATTAGTTGAAACCGACCACCTCTACTATCAGCATGGATGTAGGAAATCGATAAGATACAAAATATACAGCAGTGTTTAGTTCATTATTTCATCAAATTTGATAGGTCTGTTGTATAACGTTGGTGCCTTTGTTGTGACATTTAGTTACCATGTCATGTGACCAACTCTTGTATCATTGTTCTTGCAGATGCAATTTCCGGATTTTGTGACGTGTTCTTTCAGTGCCTTTTCATGGAGTACATCAGATCTGTGCCTTTGTTGACTTATCAAGATGAACAGTGTTAAAACTTGGATTTTTCTTGACTCGAGTGCTTTTTAGTTCATCGGATCTGATATATTACGTCATTAATCATCATGCCCTTGTGTAGTTTGGATGCGACATTGGCTCGTGTGATACATGAATCTTTTCTTCAAGATAGTAATATTGTTTCTCCAGTTACCTTTAGAGATATTCTGCTTCAATCATATGATTAAAATTATAATTATAATGTGAAGTATAAGAATAG
This sequence comes from Asclepias incarnata, assembly GCA_025447715.1. Lineage (NCBI taxonomy): Eukaryota > Viridiplantae > Streptophyta > Magnoliopsida > Gentianales > Apocynaceae > Asclepias > Asclepias incarnata. The sequence goes on from JAOEHQ010046784.1 coordinate 10,161, forward strand.
TTCTGAAGTATACCATCTCAACAAGGTACAAATATAATGTCTTCAGAGAACTAGGTTTTGATTTTACGAATGAGATGCTTCAGAGGTCTATAAGATGCACGGATTTGGATTCTGCAATAAGTTAATGTTACGTAAATAACACGTTATACGTGGCCTTTTTTCTCCCACATATTCATTAACCTTGGGTCAAGCGTAAGCGTTTTGATTCTGATATCATGATCTAACTGGTGTTCCCGTGATTATCGTTTAAACTTTCTTCCAGGCCATCTTAAGACCGTCTTGGAGATGGGTATGTAATCATATATGCTAGTTGATACAGCTAAAATAAACGGTTCAAATCAATATGATAACCCATAATGTGGCTTAACAAAGATGAAGTAGAAACCACGACTAAAAATAAAAATAAATGTGACGAATCTCATTGTCACGCCAAGTTGCCAACCACCATCAGTGTTGGTCACAATACCAGCTTTAGACCACCCATGTTCACTCAACCAAGCACGAAACACCCATCAATAAATTAGCAAGATCCATCATTAGTGAACATTTATAAATTCATATTCATGTTCATACTCTACACTACAATACAACAATTTACTCAATAAAACTTGTATAAAACAAGGGCATGACTTACATGCAGCTAACAGCAGGCTGCTGTTAGCTTGTTTTTTAAAAAAATTTGTTTTATTTGCTCACGTGTTGAATATGTTGTGAGGGAGGCTGTATGCAGCCAACAGCATAGATGTTTTTCCCATAAAACAAATATCCAGTCAATTTAAACCTTAACCACAAACCGAGCTAGAACTTAGAACTCACCTAATTGTGGAATCCTAGCAATGTTTGATTTTAAAACCAAAACCTAAAAGGGCCGGACGAGATTCACTGGTCATGACTGCTCTAGTGATATATTCCCTCTCTTTGGTTTTTGAAATGCTTTTAAAAGCAGTAAAAAGATCGGTAGGTGTAACACCCGGCTAAAGCGGAAACACGGGATGCACAGCAAACATAGTACACAGCACAAGATATATAGATCACAACACAGAAACATATCTTTATATTACATCACGTAACATAACAGAATACAGGGATCCACCCTTTACATACAGAATAACAACAGTCT